>SKCR01032183.1:0-196452 GCA_019454045.1 Zanthoxylum bungeanum
TTAAGAAAGCCACATTAGGTATTTGTTTATCTAGTAATGACGTTTCTTAGCTTTAATGACCTTTAGAGGCAATGTGTCTGACACAATTTGCAAATCAGTTATTTGCAATTGTTGTGAATAGTTGAATGCAAATAGTAAAGCTAAAGAAAGGAGATGCGTATAGTTGTGTATAGAAAATTTTGATTTTCACAATACTACAACTATAGGTATTGGATACCAGATCTCCCGTCTAGTTATTTAAAATATTAGTTAATGATTGTTTTGATATTTGATATCAGAACTTGCAACTATTGGATAGTTACTTGTTCCTTATAAAAAGTTGTTATATATTTTAAATATAACTAGTAGTGTCATTGACGTAGAGATAAGCATTAAGAAAAATTATTCGGTAAAATAAATAATTTAGAACGGTGCTTTATGAGTTTAATCACTTAAGCATTAAATGCTTATTCCGTATGGTAAATGATGTTTTGATACGAGATCACACCACACATCCTTATCCATTTAATGAATATTGTATTCAGGAAGGTGATTAAGATCTCGTTTAACCAATGATTGTCATTGGACCACTAGATTTATTAAACTGATACATTAGATGTATGTAGTTTAATAAATAATAATTGCTTAAGATAGTTTTCTTTATTTTGTAACTTAGTTTATGAATTGTCATAACTTAGTTACGTTTTTCTGAAGGAACATATATTGAACGTCTTGAAATGATCAAGAACTTTCAATCTGTTCTAATGAAACGCGGATTGAACATATTTGACTGGTTCAAATATATTCAATCTGAAATTTTGAAAACGTGATCCTTAAAATTCATAACAAGTTTTTGAATTGTTCAAAGATCTTTGATACGATCAAACATATGAATTTAAAGCAATTAGTTCTAAGGTTATTCAGTGAATATGATTCATATTCAATATTATTCTTCCACGATTCTATCTTGATGGAATTGAGTAGTGGGAACAGTCGAATCTTATATGATTTGATTCGTTTGATATTGAATGTTACCGAATTAGTTTCAATACTCTTGGGGATATGCTCCAGTAACACTAGTTCATCCTTTTAATTTAGGTTCCATTAATTTCCACAGTTACATATATGATATGTATAGGTAGAAAATCTGAATCTTGAACAGTTTGAGATTTGAATCTTTCTTTTATATAATAGTTATATAATGGAAATTACTTACACCTCGGAGGTATAAGTAAAAGTTTATCATTTATTCTATTTTATAGAATATTGTATTTTATTTAATAAAATATCTTTCTTAAATCCTAAGTAATAAAATTATTTTATTACTTGGTGTGTAACATCAGATGTTAATTATTGTAGAAAAGACTTGACTTATTGAAGTCAAATGTGAGAATGATATACTATAATTGGAACTACGTAATTAATAAGATGAAACAACCCTTATACATCTTCCGTACAAGTCCAATAGGATAACAGAATCATTTACGAGTATTTGATACTTAATGGTTCTGTTGTTTTCTTATTGAAGAAAATTATCCTATAACTTATAATGGAAGCGATATTTGATATTGATTCTGGAAGTTCACCATTGAACCATAGATCTAAGATTGTTCATAGCTTACTACGATCAATTTTTGAACTTGATTAAGCTTTCATTATGAATTAGTTCATGATATGTGCTAATTGTTTGCGCAGCGAAAGCAGTGTGAGCTTATTAAAGGTTTGACCTTTACAGTACGACAGTGAGAAAAGTTATACTCAGCAATCTATTGTAGATTTTGAGAAAACTTGTCTCTAGTCACGGTAATTGAACAATTAAAGATATATTGGTTAATGTTGATATTAAACTGTACATTTTAGCTAAAGAATGCAAAGTGGCGTTTTTGAATGACTTATTCAGATAAGAGATCAGTTGTGATTTCCTTGTTTTAAGAGTTCATTCTGGAATGGCCCTAGAGTTTGTGTTCTGCTGAGATCGCAGTTTAGTGTGCTAGCTTATAGAGCCTATTGTAGACTCAGATAAGTCTTCCGGAAATCCGTATTCTCTATTTTTTATATCAGTCAGATTGTCTGATCTTGTCAAAGTATAGAGAATACATATGTGCTTGAAGGGTTAGTGGGAGCGTACAAATTACTTTCTAGTGTTATATATCCTAACAACATTATCATTATTATAGTAATAATGAGATGTTTGTAAGGTAACAGATTTACCTAAGTCTTCTTTACTCCGTGAAAGCAGTGGGAGTAGTCTCTGTTATATTTGATATAAAGTTTTATATATGATATAAAACTTGGAGACTTGTGAGATACTCCTATTAGTCGTGCATTAGATATGATCTAATAAAGGACATAACAAGGCTATCTGTATGACAGTTAGTATAACTGTTGGACAGTTATTGTGTCTTATATATAGTATTCATCTTTCGTAAAGGATGATTCCTTTTTCGAAAGAGATACTGATTAGAATGTCTAATCAATCTTATGTATCATTTGATGATGAAATAGTGAATACTTTATTATATACGATTAAAGATATCGATTTAATCGTAATTGTTACGAGTTATTTTGATACCCTATAGACCATATGATGGATCTTAAAACACGTTCTTTGTGATCTTTGAGATATTAAGAACGAGTTTATAATTCATGGAGAATGCGTTCTGCAACCATTAGGGTCATATTAGTTTTGAGACTAATTATGACGTTAGACAGTCTACGTCATAAAGAGTCACAAAATATGCAGTGGAAGTGTCACGAAGGATTCTACTATTTAGAAGAATTAGATGCAAATTATGAAGTATTGACTTATGAAGTTGCATAATGACCTTATAAATTAGAAGTTTTGTATTGATGTTGTGCTTGCGGTTGTCCGCATAGTATTTTGGATTTGATCCCTGAATACTTGGACACTTAATAGCTGTAGCACAATACTGATGTAGTGTCTGATTCATATTAATGTATAATTTAGATTCTACAAAATATGAAAGATACTGGCTATGGGAAACGATTGGGTTTGTTTGAAAAACTCATTATGTTTTAGCGGACCTACTTCTTGTTGCCTACCTCTTAAGTGCTAGGTGAGCTTTTGAGGGCTGAGTATAGACGATACACATTGATATGTGTATATGATACCGTAGATTGGCACAAGAGCAAGTGGGAGAAATTGTTGGGGTTGGTGCTCAGAGTGCCAATTCGGACCGTATTTATGTCTAATTCATGAATACGAACATCCCCTATTCCATAATATTACTTATTTATGGTTGCACATCTTGTATTTATATACGTATTCGATCTAATTACTATTAGATTGAAACTAAATGCGGTTTAGTGATATGTATATATAGACAAATGCCCGATAATATATAATACAGTACACGGTTACAAAGTTAGTTTGTAATTGACTTTGGGAAGTGTCACTGCTAAATATATATTATCAAACATAGTTCCTGGTCAAGATTTACTAACACGGGTCGGTTAGTCAAATCTGTTGAGACCAGTACATGTCGTATATCGAGACTTGGTCTGATGGTTTATCCCAATGAACCATGAGGGAGACTCGTATAGACGTGTAGGTGTATATAGTGGATAAACACTGAACGAATCACCAAAGATTCTTAATGGATGGTACACCAACGTCAATAAGAATCTTCTCGAGTTGAGTAGCATAGTGGTCCTTCGACTTGAGATACCACTGTGGATGTATGAGACATCCTCCACACTTAGATGGTAGTCACGTAATCGATCTATTTAGATCAGACCTCCGCCTGTTCGTTGGGTGTAGACCGATCCTCGGGATATCCTGTGTGTATCAAGATAGGATCCGTCAGTTCTGTGTACTGATCATAGATAGTCCATATATGATTATCAGTCTGTTAAATCTGTGGCCACAGTATACTTCGGAAGTAAGTTCCGAATGTTATTTAGAGATTGCTAATAGATACGTCGACGAGATAATACCTATAGAGATTTGACGTTTACATCTATATCTCTGGGATTATCTGGATACCTGTGACGGAGGGATTATACGTATGCAATAATCTCGACCTTTATGATTCAGCTAGTTTATCCGTGATCGTCATGATTTACGGATGGGTAAATTATGGACACGAAATTAGATTTTGTGACGGATATACCTGAATCTAGAGAGTCTCACTAATGAATATTACTCGTAGAGCACTAGGGCAACTTTTATGAATAATGGTGATTATTTATAAATCGTTTAAACGTTAAACGAAAAATACATGCAAACGGGCCGAACCGTCATTTCCTAATTAATCTGTGTTTGTATTTAATATATGATATTATTAAATACACATTAATAAATTATCAAATAAAGGTATTTGACATATATCATTAATATATGTATTTGAGATATTTAAAGTAAATATAATACATATATTTGAGATATTTGTATTTAATTAATTAATTAATTATTTAATTGTTAAATGATTAATGTAATTAAAATATAAATATCTCACCAAATGATAAATTTAGGAAATGATTGTAAGTGTAAATGTTTGACTTTACATTAAAGGAAAATGTTGTCAAATTGGATTTGAGACTACCTTAGATATTTATTTTAAAATGTTTAAAATGAAATATCAATTTTTCTTTATTTTCTTTAATTTTCGGCCATGACCGTAATTAAATATAATGGTTATATTTTTTAGTTGGCAATTTTTGACTTAGTTGAATAATTCATCAAAGTGTAATGATTTAGAAATCAAGTTGACAAGTTGTAATTAAATGAAACAAAATATAATATCTAGATATTTCTTCTTCTCAAAATTCGGCCAAGGGCTATTTGGGAGAGTATATATTGTTTTGTTTCATCTTTTAGGGTTTAACAAGTTCATTTGAAACCAAAATAAACATAAAAGAGAGTTGAGAGTAAAGTTTGAAGGCTAAAGGGAAAAGACTTGAAAAAGCTTGTTTTTGTAAGTCTTTCTTTAATGTCTTCAACATGAAATATGTTTCTAACATGCTTAGCTTCATTTTGTGATGCTTTGATGTTATCTCTACTCTTATAGTTTGTGTTTATATGGTTGTGAACTTGAATGAAAGATTGATGCATGTAAGTAAGCTTGAAATGGTTTCAAAGCTTTACTTTTGATTTTTAGAAAATCAAAGTTGCCATTCTAGAGTTAGTAAGCCACTCCTTGGTGACCTAGAATTTTTCTAGAGTTATTTCAAAGTGGTGAGGCTTGATTGGTGAAGTATTGAATGGATTAAAGTGTTGGATTTTGTAAATTTGGTGAAATTTGACAATTTGATGAAATTGAAAAATTAGGGTTCATAACCCACTCCAAATTTGGGGCTTTTCATATATGTGATGTACTATGGTATGAATGATGCATGTAAATTTTGGGTTGATTGGATTTGATCTTGGCATGTTTTGAACAAAAGGGACCAAAATGCAATTACTTGAAAATTTGGGGGTATCACGGCAATTAGGAAAAATTGGGGATTTGTTTTAAATCTGATTTTGATGCATTAGATGTTTGAAAAATATTTTAGAAATGATTTAGAATCATCCAAAATTATATTTGTTAATTTTCGGGCTAAAATAATCAATTTACAAAGTTTTGGGGCAATTCGGTAATTACCAAGAAATTTGATCTCTTGTGTAATTTTTCAGAGTTTGATAATTAGATAATTAAATAAATAAGTTTATTTGATTAATCCGAGAAAAAATTTTGAAATCGGAAAATTTTGATTTTCCTCGATTCCGCTGCGTTACCGATATTCCCCCTTAAAACCCAAATATAACGAAAAATTACACGGAAATCAAGATTCGAAGATACATTAATACTCAGAAGGGTTGGGACAGCACAAAGGGGGATTTGAAAGATCGGCCTCGAAAAACTATATGGCGAGTGGCTCCCACGAGTCGAACCTATAGGCCACGTGTAGGCCTCATGTGTCGCTGCTTAAGGCACGCGTGAGCACCATGCGCCGATCGAAATCAAGATTTTTCACTGGCCAAGTGTTCCTCGCTCCCTCCTAGTTCCAATACTGCTGACGGTTCATCAATCGGAGTTCTGCATCAACTAAAAATCGAGAAAAACCATAAAAACCTTCTTACCAAAAAATTGGTGAAATCAGAATTTTTCCGCGATAATAAGACCGTCAAAATATTCCTCTCGTCGAGCTCTATATATCCTTAAATGACCCGGTCGAGATCGGCTCCGAATCTGACGGATCAAGGCAAAATACACTCTTTCTTCTCTTTTCTCTTCTCTCTCTCTCACCCTCTGTTTCTTTCTCACGATTATGCCTCTGTTGATTGTAAATGGGATGAAATTATTTATATACTACCATGGAAATATCATTTGTCTTCCTTCAACTTATTCTTGTTATCATTTTTAAATCAAATTTTTCAAAACCCTACAATATAACCCCTAAATTCCAACACACCCATAAATAATTAATTAATGCATGATGAAAAAAGAGGGTGTTACATGATGGATGAGAAGAAAGAGGACGTTTGGCCAAATAAGTACAAGAAAGATAAAGTCACTTGCTTTGAGTGCGAAAAACCGGGTCACAAAGTTGTCAATTGCCCAATGAAGAGATTCAAGGGAAAATTAAAGAAGAATGCAATGAAGGCAACTTGGATAACTCATTCGAAGAGGAAAGTGAAATGGGGACACTACACCAAAAAATACTTTTACTGATACTACATTAGTGTCGGTAAAGACTTTTACTAACACTTGTTAATGGTGTCAGTAATTGAGAAATCAGAGATTACTGACACTATTATTAGTGTCTGTAATTTTTTTACAGCACAATATCAATAATATTCTAACACAATAGTATCAATGATATTTTGATACGAAATATCACTAATATACTGATACTAAAATATCACTATAATATTGATACAATTTCAAGTATCATATTTTATGTTATCATTTAATGTCAGTAAATTATGTTACCAAACATCTCATAAATTCAACATTCCTATAAAAGTCGAGTAAAATAACACCCTGATTTCAAAATATCACAATATTCTTTAAAAATTGGCCATTAGCCAATAATTCCAACAAAAATATTAGATAAGTATAGCAACTTCATTTTGTTAAAAAAATAATAATAATAAAATAAAAAAATAAAATAAAATAAATAATAATAATAATCTAATAATAATAATAATAATAATAATAATAATAAATAATAAATAAAATCAATTGCAAATACATTATCAACCAACAATTCCAAATAGCAAACAACACAATCTCACAAAAAATAAAAAATCCTTCATTGCTAAATTATTATACAAATAGTAAACATTTAAGATGGAACTATACTACCAATAAGAATACTTTTGGTATTCTTGAGACAACTATTATATAATGTTATATCTCTTATGGTAGAATAGAAAATTACCCTATAGTTGTAGGCTGCTATTTCTTTTGCTGAAGTTGTTGCTGCAAGCAACTACTGTCGTATGGATACTCAATACTTACAGATTTTCAGCTGTATCAACATCGCTAGGTACATCTAACAGCAATTGTCGCATGGAGTACTCACAAGCTCCCGCGCGCAGGATGAATTAACTCATCTGTTTCAACATGAAAAACCCAATTCATGCAAATGGAGAACGTACCTTTGCCATGACAACAGCCATTTCCATGTCTAGGGATTGCTTCACAATTAACTCGTAATTACATGGTTTATAGAAGAAGCTCGACAATCAGGTCTCATTCCAGAAGTGGCTAACCCTAGATAATATAAAAAAACAAAATGAAACATAATTTATCACAGAGCGTATATCTGAAAAAGGAAATAAGTTTCACAATCTCATCGTAAGAAACCATAGGTAAACTAAATATAAACAACAAAATGAAAGAGAAGCCATAATTATGATCCCAATTATGTTTATGATGTTGAAGGTTTATTCACAACTAATTACACAATGTGAAACCATTGGTATTTGTTTCCAAGCTTGTGTTATTCCCATATTGGATAAATTACTTTTAACTTCTGCCCAAGAATTTTAAGTTACTTGCTCTTTCTTTTCCCAAAGGAAGAAATTTAATTTCTCAGAACCTACTCCCATGATTTTCTTAACAATCCAATTAGGTAACATATTAAACAAAAACATACAATAAGTACAACAATAACAATGAGTCAAATCATCTGTCTGTTGCTGTAATTTTTCATTTCCTTGTCATAACAGCCTTGCGCTTCTCTGCCTTGGTAACATAAGGTGTTTTTTCCTGCAATAATCAATTTCATCTCAATCTCAAAATCCATAAATTATTTTACATATTTAAAAATATTCAAATCAACACCATAATTCTCTACAGTTTCTCCAAAATCTATATATCAACGGTTTCTCCAACCTTAATTGTACCTCTCTCAACAGGGCCGGTCCTGAATTTTTGGGTGCCCGGTGCGAAAGCTCAAAATGTGCCATTTTTTATTACGAAAACATATGTTTAAAAAAATTAATATTTAACGAGGGCTGGAACCAGTCGAAGTTGGGGGCTAGGCCCTCACGCCCAAATTATATTACTTGAGAAAATATACAAAATGGGGACATAGTACCTAAACCCTGACAATAAAAAATACAATCATATACAACCGGGGGACATGATGCCCCTTAATTTTTGGGCCCTAGATAGTAGCCCTTGTGGCACTGTGCCAGGGCCGGCCCTGTCTCTCAACACGGCCAGTGGCCACAGTACCACAACCACTAAAACACATCTTCAACAGCTAACAAAAAGGGTAAATCAATTTGACTTTGTGGGATAGGAATGTACAATAGCAAGTTTCCTGAAAATGTCGACTCTGCCACTAAAATCAATGCATAAAATTGAATTGCTTGTTATGTTTGGTGCAAAAGTTGTAAATATACACATAACTCAGTAACTCAAATAGAAGCCTAATTAAAACTATACTCATCCAAGTTAAAGAGAACACTACACAAATCATATGACAAGAGAAGAGGACATGAATAAAGACAACACCATATTACTGTAACAAACCTAACTTCTTTAAAGCTTAACATTATGGGACTCGTGTCAGTCAAAGACTAAGTTTCTTTCTGTCACGACCCCTCCCTAGAGCGGGCCCAACCATAGAAAATGGTCCGTGAATTTCTTTAATTCAAACATTCTATATATCATGCAATTAAAATATATTTGCAAAGAAAAATAATACTACTCAAATTATGATTTAACAAACACCAACAAAATCTCAATAATTAAGGTTTACAGCAAAAGTCTGCAAAAACATGAAAATAATGCCCTAAATCTCGTATCTCAAAAGAAATGTCTAGATCAACCCGAATGACAGATTTGGTTAACGAATCAAATTCTGATACTGCTACTGCTACGTTGGCGAACTACCTGAGATGTTTGGGAAAATGAGGTAAGCTTAAAGAGCCATGTAAGTAAAGTACTCAAACTGTCAACGTGACTTCACCCAAAAGTAGATATAGATATATAATAATAATAATAATAATAATAATAATAATATAATAATAATAATAATAATAATAATAATAATAATAATAATAATAATAATAATAATAATAATAATAATAATTTACTTTCGAAGACAACATTTTCAGTAGAATTAATATCATAGTCAAATCATGCTCAATAATACAAACACCAACCAAACAAGATTTGCTTACCGAATTTGGTATAATAGTGAACTAAAAACATTGGGAGAGTACTAGCATCCCTTCTAAGGTTTCCCACATTATAACCTCGCATAAATGTGCAAGAGGGAGACTGAACCACACACCTCTACTTACCTCGCATAACCTCGCATTTCCGACCACTAGTATACTAAACCCGGTAGCATAACAATAATAACACACATTCTTCAATATAGCACACATCATCACACTCAATCCATCAATCACATCTCAAAAATCACGGAATAACCAAAGACCTCGACTCCTAACACAATCGTGCAATAATGATGGCAGTCATATCCATGAATTTATAACTCTTTTGTTATCAGTAACTCAATAAAAATTTCATACACACGCGCGAGCGCACACATGTGTGTGTGTGTGTATATTCTTATACAATAATATATGCACTGTTACATCAAACATCAATTAAAAAAAATTAATTATGTTAAGGTAATCATCGTGCATTGAACTTACTTCAATCCATGCAAAAAGACTCTACATTTCTACATCCTCGCTTAGATTTGAAAAAAGTATAAAATTATGATATGATCCCTATATTTTACTAAAATTATGATTTCACCCCTAAACTTTCTAAATTTCCAATTTAACCCCAAAACTTTCCTATATCATAAATTTGGTCCTAAAACTCTCAAATATCCCCTAAAAGATCAGAATTTATAGGTTTTTACCCTAACAATGCCAAATTTATAATTTAGTCTAAAACTTTCACAACTTTATGTTTACACCCCTAAAGTTGTAACAATAACGTACCGAGCTCCAACGACTTCAAAATGCCAAAAGTAGGTGATCAATGGACAGTACACATCATGAGGATCACAATAGTGGAGGTGGTGAAAGCGGATGCACGGTGGTTACCGACAAATGGTCAACGACAATAACTCCCATTTTTAGCTCGCTTTATGACAATCGAGGGTCTGATTTGGGCAACCAAAGTGTCCATCCTGCATATCTCGATGAGGGAAATATTTTAGTTCGGGAGGTGATGGTCATGCACGGCGACGCATGAGGCGCATATGGCGACACATGGGCATTACGTGGGTGGCGCGTGAGGGCGCGTCTGGTGGATCTAGGTAATCAAATCGACGACGTTAGCTTTGTCTCGTCGAGAGGATTCTCCATATGTGTCACTCATCGGAAAAGATAGTTGGAATACGTCAAAATGTCATTTTCTCTCTCATGCCCATACTTTCTCTCTCTTTTATTTTCTCTCTCTACCGGTTCGACTTACTGATCTTAAAAAGTGTCTTCAATACCCTATTTCTATAAATAAACACACTGCTCTCACCCTCCCTTTGTTTCACGTAAAATACACACTAAAAGTTAAGATTAGTTTTATTTTTTTATAATAAAAGGTTGTGGTGTTAAAGTTATATTAGAAGTGTGAGGTTGCTAACTTCTTTTGGAGGGAAATGGAGACGTGTGTGTGAGTGGGAGCGTAGAGGATAAAGGATAAATCCAATTCAATTTAAATAACAAATAAACTAAATGAGATATCACAATCTACCCACCTTATAAAAATTTTGTCCTCAAAATTTCTCAATCTTCGAACAACTCTGAATATTCCCCCCTCATATCTTGTTCCACTTCCCAAGTTGCCTCATGAATGTGATGATTAGTCCACATGACCTTTACAAGAGGGATATTGTAGGAGCGAAGCGGGGTTTATAATTATGCCTAGACATCAACAACCACTACACAATTGGGATCACAGCCTGTAGATAGTATGGATAGTCTCGCGGGGGGACTAACATGAGAATAAGGGGGTCGCCACCCAGTATTAGACACCAAATATGATTTAAGGTCGTATTACACCCTTCGCAAGATCCGACATTAAACCCATTTGGGTTCAAAATGGTCTATTACTGATGCCAGTATGATATTTATGCTTGAATGAGGTATCCCTGTAGACGCTTGTTTTCACCTTCAATCCACAATCGAGAATTTATATGATGGGGCACTAGCGATCATGCAAAATAAAGGTAGAGTGAGCGGGGAGTTCCTACCCACGGATGTAGGGGGCGCCGTAAGAACTCCGACGCTCAAGTCAGTACTGAAGACGAGCGGTATATAAGGAATAGCAAGGTCTGAGGTTACCTTGACCTCTATGGGCTGCCGTGAGGGCGGTGGGTCGGTGTTTAAAGGATGAGAGGCTTTGAGAGCTCGAGTAGGAGTGCTTAAGCTTGGATGGAAGGTCCATGAGGGTCTTCGCTCCACTAGACCTGATGAAAGTCCATAAGACTTCGGTCGACTGGACTTGATGATGGTCCATGAGGGCCTTCACTCCACTACATATAATGAAGGTCTATAAGACTTCGGTCGACTAGACTTGATGATGGTCCATGAGGGTCTTCGGTCGACTGGACCTGATGAAGGTCTATGATGGTTTTCAATTGATTGGACCTGATGAAGGTCCACGAGGATCTTTGTTTGACTGAACCTGATGAATTTCTATGATGGTCTTCACTCCATTAAACCTTATGAAGGTTCATGAGGGTTCGGTCTACTGAACCTGATGAAGGTCCACGAGGGTCTTTGTTTGACTGAACCTGATACATGTCTATGAGGGTCTTCACTCCATTAATCCTGATGAAGGTTCACGAGGGTTCGGTAGACTGAACCTGATGAAGGTCCATGAGGGTCTTCGATTGACTGAACCCGATGAATGTCTATGAGGGTCTTCACTCTATTAAACCTGATGAAGGTTCATGATGGTTTGGTCGACTGAACTTGATGAAGGTCTTTCTATATAGTCTGGAGTTGATTGCAATCCATACATGTCATATGGAGAATATGACTATCCTCTCATGTCGTCTAGAGGAGATGACAACTATTTAATGTAGTCAGAAGTAGATGACATTTCATCCATGTCGTCTGAGGAAGATGACAATCATTTAATGTAATATGAAGGAGATGATAATTCATCCTCATCCATGTCGTCTAGAGAAGATGGATATGTTTACATGTTGTCTGGAAAAGATGATAATTCATTCATGTCGTCAGAAGAAGATGACCATCCTCTCATGTCATCTGGAAGAGATGACAATCCTTCCATGTAATATGGAGTAGATGACATTCCAACAATGTCATCTGAGGAAGATGACAATCATTTCATGTCGTATGAAGGAGATGACAATTCATCCATGTCGTCTGGAGAAGATGAATATCATTTCATGTCGTCTGGAGGAGATGACAATTTATTTATGTAGTCTGGAGTAAATGACAATCCTTCCATGTAGTCTAGAGTAGATGGCAATCTATCAATGTCATATGGGGAATATGGCTATCCTTCCACGTCATTGGGAGTTGATGGCAATCATTCCACGTAGTCTGGGTCCGTGGATCCATCATATAGCCTCATGTTTGGGGGCTGAAATTCTATGGAGTTCTATGGAAGTGATGGTCTCTAAGAAATTAGTGTCTGAAATTATGTCAACACGAATTTTACTCACTAGTAGTCTACACCAGGTAGACTGAAGAGAATTACTTCTTTAAACTCTTGTATTTCCTTACGCATGGAGGAGGTAACTTGCTGTGCTCGGTCAGTTGGTGAGATACGGTGACTTCTTTGGTGATGTTGGAGGCGGTTTTCTGGTGGTGGATTGTCTATTGCCACATCGTTGAATGCTCCTAAGAGGTTCGTTTGAATGGTAAGATTGCTGGGAAGATCTGGGATTTCTAGTTGCTGTGAGGTTGAAGCAATCTGCTCTAACTGCTTCTAGAGGCTTGTGTTGGTGCTTCACATGGCTAGATTTTCCTCTTCCAATGATCGTAATTGTTCTTGTAAATTGGCTAATTGTATAACCACGGGGTATGGTGTTTGCTTTCTACTAGATGCCATGTTAGCAGATGTGTTGAGAAGATTATAGACTGAGAGATCTTTGCTTGCTATGAATCGCTAGGGCCCCACTGTGGGCGCCAAATTATAGACGCTGGTTTTCACCTTCGGTCCACAATCGAGAATTTATATGATGGAACACTAGCGATCTTGCAAAAAAAAATGTAGAGTGAGTGGAGAGTTCCTACCGACTGGTCTGGTGGGCGCCGTAGGTGCTCTGACTCTCAAGTTAGTAGTGAAAACGAGCAGTATATAAGGAATAACAAGGTCTGAGTTATCTTGACCTCTGTGGGTTTCCGTGAGGGTGGTGGGCCGGTGTTAAAGGGTGAAAGACTTTGAGAGCGCAAATAGGAGTGCTTAAGCTTGGATGGAAGAATGCTTAGGCTTCCATAAATGTAATTATGAATTCTACTTCCTTTTATAGACTAAGGAATAATCTTCTAGTTGGAATAAGGATCGTATTTATGAAGGTGGGGCCACTAACATGTTTAACATTCACCTTTCGGTGATGAATCAGCTGATTGTGCGGAGAGTAATCAATTTATGAAGGGATGTTTTTTGGTTGGGTCCCTGTTAGAAAGTGGGTTGCCCTGTAAACTTTAATTGGGCCTGAGAAGATAATTGGGTCCTAGGCCCAAACTTGATGTCGGTTGTTTGTTGAATCGAGCCTGAGAGGAGTTCGGATCCTTGGCCCAATCTTAGCATCTGATTTGGGCTATCTGAAGAAGTTGGGCTTAGTCTGACATATAGGCTTTAAGACGAGAAGACGATAATGCCTTTGGCCCAAATTTGGCCCGTACAATCCCCACATCTTATAATGCAATCACACACAAAGTAATTTAAAAGCATACAAAGTACAATCATGAATTGTAAAAGCAATAAATAAACATTCAGAAATTATTACAACATTCATAAAACAGTGATGACATGGATCTGGACAAGCATCAAACGAGCCTAACCTTGGAGAGGCCAACCGATTATGGTCGTAGTAGGCCATGCATAATATTCAGGATCTGGTCAGATTTATTGCAAGTCCGACCGGACGTAGTACGTAGCTCAGAAATTCCGAATCGAAATAAAAACAAATAAAATAGTGTAATTAATAATAAACAATAGGCACTTCCAACAATAAGATATTAATGATTCTAGTAAAAATAACTATTGAATTAACAAAAACATGCATCATGTGGGATTAAACAGACTAAAATATGCATTCAGTGGGCCTGGCCTTAGATAGGCTTGGCCGGATATGTGTATACTAACACAAATGCAGTAAACAAGCATTTTGGGAATGTTTATACTGAAATGGCCATCACAGTGGTAAGTGACATTATATCTTCAGAATCGGCTATGGAACATACGACTAGGTTTCCATCCTATATACCATAATGGTGATCTGGCTAGATATAAACCATGTCAGGCCGGACATAGTTCGTAATTCATATATCAAGCATAATACATCATACATATTATTTAGAAAGAAAAATAAACACACATTTATCACATATTAAAATAGTAGAATTAAACTATTAAACATGAGTTGGAAAATTACAACAAGAGATATATGAAATAGCTAAGCATGCAAATAAGATACAAAGAAATAGTAAACGTGACCGGATGTGTATGCAGTCGGTCAGAGGTGTGTGTGCATGTTCGGCCAGACGTAGTGCAAGTCCGATCGAAAATACAGTGTAAAAGAAATATATTCTCATATGCGAATAAATATCAAAAGGATGCCCTCAGGTCATACTTTTATGCGTATATTGTGGCTCAAAAGACACCTCTGATCTTCGGATAGTTGCCGGATTCGCACCAGGGGAAAGAAAACTCAAAATTTTAATGTTGTTTTCTCTCTCATTTCTCTCGACTGTTTTTAGGGTTTTTAAAGGTGGATTCACACTAAATTCGCCTATTTTTTGTGAAGGGTGAGGCATTTTTTACAGTGTAGATGAAGGGTTTGAAAATGAAAGGGGAAACATAATCTCTCATTTCTCTCCTCTCTGTCTCGGGTGATTATCACCCTGTCTGTAGTTATAGGTCGATACATATCTGGCCATGTATATATTTTAAGATATACATCTGGCTGGACAAAGTGATGCCCGTGATTCCAGTAAATGAAGATGTGCATAATTATTTCCAGCTCAATACATGTCCAACCGGATATGATATTTGAATTATATATTCGGCCGGATATAATCAGGTTCCTTCTGATAATTTGCTTGTTCAGTGACAGCTATGTTATATCCGGCTGGATGTAGAGTCTTCAGGTTATGTCCGACATGATTCTTTTGGCTATGTTCCCTGAAGTTCATTTCCTTCCCGGAATTCATCATTATAATTCCTCAATTTTTAGAGGGTGTCCATATAAGAGACTCATCGTCGAACTAGGCATAAAAATACAGTGTCTACATTCGCCCCTACTTTGGTAGGCTTGTGCAGTGTGTGACAATGACATACCTATCAAAGTCATGCATGCATTCTTTTACATACCTAGCTTGTCGGGCCTCGCCAGGCTTACCTGGCTGTGTTGTAGTAGTTTGGCGTCTATACCCCATTCTCAGAGTTGTTTGTGATCATGTAACCTCATTCTTGATGTTCGTACCCATTCCCAGAGTTGTTTGTTATCTTGTCTTCATCTGTTGTCTTGTCTTCATTCTCGAGGTTCGTACCCCATTCTCAGATACATCTGCTATCTTGCTAATCGGTGGTAAACACACACATTACGCAAGCGCATGTATCGCTCAAGTAGTATAAAATGTATCGATCCCACGAGGACTTAATACCTAGGCTATCAATTTATGAAGCTAAATGTTTATAAGTATCTAATTGATTGATTGTTGGTTGGATTGTGATTTTTGTCTGAAAATAAGTAATTAAAACAGTGTGAAAGTAAATTTAAGGAAAAATCAATATTATGAAGCTATCTAGGGTTGTGAATCCTTCCAATATCTTTTAAATATGAAGTGATTATCTCATGTTTGTGCAATATATTAGTTTATTAACCTAGAACACGAAGTTATGGAAAAGCCTCTTCTGATGGTCAGATGTAAACACTCAAAATAACTCAATTAACTATATTCATATGTTAACCAAGTTACATGAATTCATTAAGATTAAGTTCCAATTATGGCTACTCCCGCCCAACAGGTATATTCCTATGCTGTAAGGAAATCTACCTAAGAGACATTCACCCCAAGGTGAGATCGTAAGCTATTGAGTCTAAGGCTAAACCTAAAATCTTTTTTCCAAGTTCATTTTAAGTTTACCAAATCAATCTTATTAATGGCCAGTTAACAAAAAGCATTAAAACTAAGGCTCAATAAATAAACCAATATATTACCCAAGACATAAAATAACCAACTTATAAACTGGTGATATTGGAAATCATCACAACCCTAGATATAGGATTTCGTTACCACATATATCTAGGACTATTAAGAACTTAAATAAAGAAAATGACATAAAATAAACTTGAATATTAAGAAGTAAAATTAAAAATGAAATAAAATGCTGGGGGTTAGAGGATCCACTTTTATTACTTCTAATTTAGAAATCTCTCTTATTATAATATATAAATTGCATGACATTACCAACCGACCATATAGGCGGTATCCTGATTAAGTCAGATTTTTGATTAATTTCAACCGACCATAAAGGCGGTATCCAATTAAGTTAGGTTAAAATCAATTTAATTAAGTCCAACCGACCATAAAGGTGGTATCCCATTAAGTCAGGTTTTAAAATAGTTTATATATTATAACTAAGGGAAATTAATCTAAATTATAATAATAAAAGCTTTACCTTCCACCCCAGCATATGAAAGTTACCTACTCATATTGAAAAGTAAAATAAAGAAAGATCTATTGCTTAAATAAATATTAAATACAAGAAAATTGTAAATAAACAAAAAAGATACAATCTTCTTAGTATTCTTAAGGAAATCCCCAGAAGAAGGTATGAAAATTTCAAATGAATTCGGCCGTAATTTATAGGCAAAACTTGGTATGTGCGTTGCGACGCGTGAAGCTTTGCGCGTCGCGATGCGCCGTTGATGCTTGACACATGTACGTGGCTTTGACGAGATGATGACACGTGGATGTCTGCCAAATTATTGGCTTGGCACCGCGACGCGTGAAGGCTTACGCGTTGTGACGCTGATGTCATGCTGACGTAAGCAATGACGCGTGTCGGCAGAGTGAATTATTATGCTGACGTCATGATGATGTGGCGATGACGTAAGTGTTGATGCATGTGATGACGCGGTGATGATGCGTGTCGGCAGAATAGTAATTGAAGCTGACATCATGATGACATGTGTCGACAGGCTCATTACGTCAACGCGTCGCGACGCAGAAGTTGTGTGTGTCGCGATGCGAAATTCCAATTTTGCCATTTTTGTGTGTTTTTCGCTGTTTTGGGCCTGATTTGATTCCAGTGAGTCCTGAATTCTTATTTATCTACAAAATAACACAAACACATCAAAATATTCACAAAACTCGAGAAACTATACAAAATATTAAGTAAAATGGGCGGTAAATATTGATATATTTTTCGCTTATCACACTCCCAAAGCTAACATTTTGCTAGTCCTCGAGCAAAACAAAAAAATGAAATGCAATAAAAAACTTTAAAATAAAATTAAACTAAGCCACTTTTGTAGGGATCACGGTTGTATTTAGCATATGCAACAAGCCTTTAAACCCTTAGGTGTCCCTAGTGGACGAGTTGTAGTCTCGTGAGGGCTTACAGCGACGATACCCACAAATGTCAATCAAATGTAAAATCAAACACATAAAATAAGTTAGTGACTAAACAAGTGAAAATCTTATCTAAGTTAAGAATTTTTTTCTTTCTTTCTAAATTACCAAATAAGTAAATTTTCCGATTATTTGTACCATTCTCCATATACACAACTAACATGGTATTAATCAAATCATTGTGTCCACAATATTCATAAGTGTATTTGAAAAGATAATAATATTTTTGTCCTAAAGTTATATCAGAATTCACACCTTTTTTTGCAATGAAATTTATATATATATATATATAACATCTTTAATCCATGTAGCGAGCTTTGGGCCAATGACTCCCAAACTAGTTGACTTTAGGGCACTAGGTGTTAAGGCACCCCTACAGACTTAATTACTCGGATCTCAAATGTTTAAAGGTTCTACCGTTTGACGTAAACAATCTCTGCTTACTGAGGCAAGATGCCCGGTTACTAACTAGAAACTTTATTATAATTAACTCAAGCTTTTCCGTTTGACGAGAACAATCACTGCTTACTAAGACAAGATGTCTGGTTACTAAGTAAAAGCATGATTAATTATTTATATACACTCTTTTTTTTCTTTTTTCTTTTTTTTTTTTAATTATTCCATCACTTTCATATGCTTCCTATAATAAACTAGAGCACTGAATATTACAAACTTTTCACTTACAACTCATGTCTGTATGTTACCATGCATGTTGATAATACCTGTCAACTGAGCATATGAAGATCCAATTTAATCAGTATTATGGAGAATTCACAAATTTAAATAATTCCAAAGGAAATAAACAAAAATTAACTTGTTACGAAATAGGTTGAAATACGTCTCAGGAGTGGAAATTCTTTATACAGCTATCTCAAAACCCAATTTCCACTTGGTTAGTCAAGTTAAAAACATAAAAAAAATTATTATTATTATTATTATTTTTAAATTTTCAAAAAATTTTGAAGGTTTTGACTAAGAACCAAGAAAAAACAACACAACAAAAAATAAAAATAAGATACCAGTCAACTATTCCCCTCCCCCAAACCTAATTGAGACATTGTTCCTAATGTCTAAAAAGAAGAAAAAGAGTTTAGAAAACAATACCTTATTAGCTGGAATTCTACGTCTAAAAGAAAATTAAAGATTAAGATCCAGATTTATCCAACGCTTCTTACCACGATCATTATCGGACCAATTTATCTTGGAAATGATAGGGTCAATTTGTGGTTCAAAGGTTAAAAGTTGGTCAATTAAATCATGGGTTATTCTGGCAGTGAAAATATATCTTTTATAGGTTTTGAAAGGAACCCATTCCTCCGGGCATCATCAAGAAACACACAAAGAAAGTCCTAAAATCTATCAATGTTAAACAGTCCAATTGGTTTCTGGTGTATGTTCAAGTTCGCCCAAGATAGCACTGTAAAATATTTCCTCAATCATACCCAAGCCATCTGGAAAAGCAATAAAAGCATCAGCATGGTTAATCATTTCAACAAGTCGTTCAGACATACCTGGCACAATGCATTCATCTATGTTTGATGGTTCTATTAGATTCGCATATGCCAAAGGTTTTGGGATGATTCCTAAAACTTGACTTCCTCATTCCTGTAGAGCCCTTGAAACATACCACATTAGTCCAAGATTACCACCGCCATATACTAGGTGCATATTCCTTTCAGTTATGACTCTACTCAACTCTTGTGCTGCCCCAGCAAATTCTGGTTTAGAACTAGAGCTAGTACCGCAAAACACACAGATGTTAACAACTCGTCTTCTTGAAGTTGCTTCCATTTTTTTATAATATATTTCTTTCTCGAATATGGATGTCTTCAAGAGTGCAATGACGAGCTCAATTTATAGATCCTGAAAAAGGGCGAGCAATAATAGCACTAGTATCTGCCGAATGACAATTATTAGCTAAACAGTAAAAGAAATCGTAGTAGTCAAAAAGTCTGGATCATGTCAGAGAAAATAAAAGAAAATAACAAAACAAATCATAATTATTAGTTAAAGACAAAGATATAATAATATTTACAATAAGTAATGGCTTGAATGACATATATGCATCAGGGATAAGCTTCACATCCAATTTTCTTATAAATTGGCAAACATGGTCTTTTAAAGTCAGATTCCCGAGACTTAATTGTTGTCTTTCTTTTCGAAACTGTGTTTGTAGCATGAGAATTACGTGATACACATATCCACTGGGATGCGTCTCAAGAGTCAATGATATGTTATCTAAATACTCTTTACTCATGCCATCCCTAATGAATTTAATTTTACCTTCGTGGTTATCAAACACCATTCCTAAAGAATGACAACGAGTATTACATGTCATCCGTGCACATTTATAGCAAACACCTAATCTTTTAGCTCTTCTTTTCTTAGCATAGGTGTTTTTTCCTAAACCAGGCATAAATGAAACAAAAGAATCAAAGGACTTACCTGCCAATCGGACTCGTGCTTCAATAATCCAACGAATTTCATTAGGAATACATTTGATCATCAAAAGTCTCATTCATTACATTCGTGCTTTGTAGACTTTCATCAGAGAGTTTTGAGGGAGAAAAGGAAAATGCATGTGAAGATTTGTGAGAACGTCTTCTATCCTGAAATGTGACTTTACCTACAAAAATTAAACACACAAAAATAAAACACACCAAATGACAAGAACCCACTCGGGTTGGAAACCAAGCAAACCCCCAATCATCTTTCTCAAAACCCCAAGAACTTTGAATACTGATTTTGTAGGAACAAAACCCAACCAAGATCAGCCCCTAACCACCATGAAACTCACGTCCATGATAACCACAAGCATGAAATCAGATTGTATTTTGCTAGCAATGGAGACGCCACTAAGTTGCCAAGCTTAGATAAGTCAATTTGAACTTGAAAAGGGGAATCCCTCCCTCAACAAGGGTTCGGCCATAGCCATGGAAAGCTCAAGCTTTTCTCTCTTTCAAAATTTTGTATATTACGTTGGTTGTCTCCAAAATACAAAGAAGAGTCATATAATAAGGGTTACAAGAGAGTAAAAAGACTAAAATGACCCTAGAGCTAAAATTACCAAAAGCCCTAAGTCAAGCACCTCAACCACGACCATTAAGGTCCTTTTGCACCTAAATAAACTTAAAACAAAGATTAGAAGCTAATCTTACTTAAGCTAATTGAGGTGCTTACATGCTATAGTAAATTGACGTGCTTCCAGCTAAGTAGAGATCTAAGCATAATTAAGCCTAATGGCATAGTCAACCATGCTAATTACATCATAAATAAAGTCAACATGTCGAGCACAAATGACAAAAATGCCCTCATTTAGCCGAATTCAACATAGTCCCAAAATAGGTCAAATCGGGTCAAAAGGGTGCTGGTGCTGAAGCTGCTCTGCTATGCTTCAATCTGAGCTGATCTGGGTCAAATGAAATAGCTTGGGGACCTCTCTGGTTATGCCCATATGTGTCTCTGGTGTGCACTTGACTTGGTTGCTGTAACTGGTCACATAGCTCTGAGCTAGTCCCGCAAAGGCCTCTCTGATCTTCTTTGCTCTTTGGCATGTGATTGGACCTGTTGGCAACTGCATGGGTTCCTCTAAGTTGTTAGCTGCATCCTGTAATGTCTCTGGTGTGGTTGGAATCATGTCATTCCCTCCTTGTTGAAAAGGATTCGACCTCTTTCTTTGAACCTGCATTAAAAATAAAATAAGTAAGAAACATTAAATATTGCAGGAACGCCAAACTCACCAGGAAGATCAAGCTTGTAAGTATTGTCGTTGATCCGCTCCAAGACTTGAAATGGACCATCTCCTCTTGGTTACAACTTGGATCTTTTCCTCTTGCATATAAAGCCACACCCAATTGCCGGGGTCAAACACAATGCGTTGGAAACCTATTATTCTCACCAACTCTGCCTTTCCCTTATCATTCATACTCCCAAGCTTAATAACAATCAAAGATAATAAATCCATATGAGTTAAATAATTAGAATCATAATCAATCTCATAAGGCAAGTAAGAACTAGAAGGATGAATGCATCTATTGTATGCAAACTCTGGCCCCGCTATTGCGTCTGTGATCTTCTTAGCTCTTTGGCGTGTGATTGGGCCTGTTTGCAATTGCAAAGGCTCTAATGTTCCTTGGGTGACTGCATTCATGTCAAATGTTGTCCCTTGGATCATGCCACCAAATCTTAATATATATATACACAAATTGCATGGGTTGTCTCCCTGCTAGCGTTAAGTTTAACATCGTCAGCTAGACATGACTGCCCGAACGTTAGACTGGATCTGAAAGTGTGACACTTTCTTTTTGTCGCTCAAATGATTCTCCCCAGTAGTTTTTGGCACACTTGCTATTAACTTTGAATGTTTTATTGGAGTTGGGATCATGTAACTCAACGGCTGACCAGCGTAAAAACACACGTATAACGCAAGCGCACGTATCGTTCAAGTAGTATAAAAATATCGATCCCACGAGGACTTAATTCCTACTGTTGTTATTGATTATTGATACTATTTATTTACAGGTATCTAATTATAGGGAGAAGGGAATTGATTGCTTTTGGTTGGTTGAATGTGGATTTGCTAATTAAAATAATATACTTAAAGACACAAAAGAAAATATTAAGGAAAATAAAATAAAAGACTCTAAGATCTAGGGTCGTGACTCCACAGAATATTATTATAAAGATGAATTGATTCTCTTATATATGTGTAATAAATTAGTTTGCTAACTTGGAACACGAAAATATGCAAAAGCCTCTGTCGATGGTCAGACGTAAATACCCAGTATAACCCAATTGAACCATATGTCTATGTCAACCAAATTACCTGGATTCATTAAGATTAAGTTCCAATTATGCTACCCCCGCCAAATAGGTATATGTCTATCCTGTAAGGAAATCTATTAAAGGGTTATCTATCCTCAAAGAAGATCGTGGGCTATTGAATCTAAGGCTAAAACCTAAAATCCCTATGTCTAGTTCATTTTAAGTTTACCACATCAATCTTATTGGTGATCAGACAACAAGAAACATTAAGCTTAAGACTCAATAAACAAACTAAAGAATTACCTATAAAAAGAAAATCAATTATTAAGTGTGTGGATGTTGTGTATCATCACTTCCCTATAATAAAATAAAATGCTGGCGATAGGGGATCCACTTTTAGAAATCTCAAATTATTATAATATGGAAATTGCCAGTACTATCCAATTAAATTGAACCAGTCATAAAGGCGGTATTATTATTTATCCATAAACCAGCCATATAAGTGGTAATTATCTGTCACCTAAAGACCAGCCATATAGGCGGTGTCAAATTATGTTACATAATTAAAACCAGCCATTAAGGCATAATCAACTTTTAATTCATATTATTAAATCACAATTTCCATATTATAATTGCAGTGAGATTAATCTACCTTTACTATTTCTAATTTAGAAATCTCATTTATTATAATATATAAATCTGTGTAATATTTACCAACCAGCCATATAGGTGGTATCCTGATTAAGTCAAATTAATAATTAATTACCAACCGACCAACCAGGCGGTATCCTCATTAAGTCCGGTTAAAATTAGTTTAAAAATAATTACCAACCGACCAATATAACGGTATCCTTATTAAGTCAGATTTTAAATAATTTATATATTATAATTAAGGGAGATCAATCTAAATTATAAAAGTAAAAAACTTCACATTTACCCTAGCAGTAAATTAACTACTGAACATAAAAGAACAAAAATAAAATAAAATAAAATTTTATTACAAAAAGTAAAAGTGCATAATTAAAAATACTAAAAGTAAAAATGCTTAATTTAAATTACAAAAACTTAAACACACAAGATGCAATCCTTAAAGTCCTTACAAAACTCAAGGAATGCATGATTTGAATTCTGACATCGAGCTGAATTTATAGGCGTCAGTAGGGGTCGGGCATCGCGACGAGCAGCTCGCGTCGCGATGCAGGTGATTATCGACGTGGCAGCTTCTGGTTCGTCGCGTGGGATTCTGGATAAGGTGATAAGGTGACACGTGGCAAGGCGGTTGGGAGCTCAATTATTGCGACACATGGCGGCTCGTGATTGTCTGATTTCAGATTCTTATCCGCCACATGTCAATTCGGATAAATGAGTCAATAATTGGTGCTGACGTGGCGACACGTGGCGAAAGTGACTGTCGGCAACATAGAATTACGACACGTGGCACGTCGTGATTGGCTGATGATGACGTGACGATGGCGTGGAACTTTGACTCGGTCAATCGGTGATATGGATGATGACGTGGTAGACACATGGAGTGACACATGGCGACACATGGCGATGGCGACTATCGGCACCGTATGATGATGACACATGGCACGGCGCACGTTAGCAGATCGGCTGTGATGGTGATGTTGGAGTTTCTATAGGTCCCAAGATCAAAACTCAAGCATGAATCATAAGTGAATACAACGACGGAAGTTGCGGAATACTTACATCGAGCGGTTGAGCGACGATTTGGGCAACAAAAACGAAATTCTGCTCACTGCCCACTGTTCATGTGCGCCCACTGCAGCAGTTTGGTGGTCTGTTTTGCGCCATTTTCAACAAGAATTTGAAGCTCCAAGCTTCATCATTTGAATCCCAGCTCATGGGTAAACTTCCCTATCACCTTCGCATTGATCTAGGAGTGTGCTAGCACTCTTGTTTTGCCACAAAACGCACTTGCTTCCCTTCCATTTCCTTTGTTAAAATCAGCAGTTCACTGCCTCTTTTGAAACCAGAAAATGGCGTGAGTGAGGGAGAAGAAGAAGAAGAGAGAGAGGAGGGAAAATGTGTTCTACAGTTTTGTGTGTGTGTTTGTGTATCTAATACACATGAATTTCATTTGAAATTCATTTCACACACATTTGGCTTTAATTGCCAACCACACACATCACTCATCACATCAAGTCAACTCAATCAAGTTGTCAAGTCACATCACTCAAAGTGACAAGTGATTTGACGCTTGATGCGACTAATGATTTGACGCTTGATTTGACGAACCGCACTCGAATTCGAAATACGAATACGCTCGCAAATAATCTCGGGCTCGGATTCGCTAATTCTAAATTAATGAATTTTCCGTTGCGTCGTAATTAAATGATTACGCCTAGCGAAATCACTATTCACGTCGCTAACGAATTATTTCTAAATTAATCTGCTCGCCCGAATTAAAATCTAATTTTAATTCCGCGTCGAAATCCAATTTCGTTTAATATATCAAATATATATTAATTAATCGATTAATTCCAAATTAATCATTCTCTCTCTTTAAATTGATATTTTATCCCAGATAAAATATCTCTGTAATTAATCCCAGATTAATTTTCTCTCTTATCATATTAATCCAAGATTAATAAAAGTGCGAGTCATACGTCATCGGTGAATCTTTGGGAAGCGACCCATGAGATCCCCGGATATGTTGGCAGTCAAATCGATCATCAGACTATCCGAACACGTAAGTACCAAGTACTACGTTTTACCGATTTACTAGACAAGGTTGGCTTCTAGCAAAGCACCAAGTCTTCCCAATTCTCCGGACATATTCTTATAAGAATATTTAAGATCTATATCAAGCGTAGTATACCAATTGTATTGTGTATATCGGCCCAGTATCGGATAGTCACGTGCTAGGGCTGGATAAGTGTATGCCCCGTCCGAAGCACATGTCGGATGTCTGGTAACTAGTCTCTATAATCAGATATGCATGACCTAGTCATAATATCCCGATGGTTGCGCAACACTCAAGAGCACTAGTACCGTATCCTACGTGACATCATCTCCACTATGACTGAAGTGATACTTCCGTCTTGACATCACACCCAATACACTACGACTCTCTGATAAACCCAGAAGTGGTGTACGCAGAACCGGTTAAAGCCATGTACCACCAAGACCAAAGTCTATCGATTATCGTAAGTATTAGCGATGTAAGTCTCAGGTTAAGACTATACACACCTACCTTGATTTCGGCCTCCCATAGACACATAGTCATAATACCAATGGGATTCCGAGGGGTCTATCCAGAGCGAAGCTGTTTCCCGTACCATCAGTGAAACACGACCTCCTATCGCACTTGCATAAGTATCTGATACTTATATATATGAGAACTATGCCGTTGTGTCCTCACAACGCACACAAGTGCAATACTAGCCTATTCCGCATTATCGATGTCCTGTCTCGATAATACTCCGGCTATGGATATTTAATGATTAATCCTTCGTGGACTGATACTGTCTCATATCATTCTCAATCCAGGAACTAATCATAGGGACCTCTCTTCATTTATATATCTATGGTGATCTAATCACAAATGATGAGAGTGCAATTTCCTTGTCACATAGTTAATTTGTTACAACAACACAATGATTTGTACAAATAGTGACGCTATGGGTCATTTTGTCCAACAATCTCCCACTTGGCACATAGCCAGTCACTCAAGTGTCCCACACCCGAACTATGTACTGTTCGCTCAAATTGCTGAGGAAAAGTTTTTGTCAGCGGATTTGTTTGATAATCGTCTGACGCGATTTATACGATCATCACATCGCCACGATGTATGATCCAACCGAATCAGATGATATAGAAGTATATATCTGGATCGTCGATGAGACCTTTAATTCCTTAGCCTGTGCTGACGCCTAGCTCAGCTGCTAAAAGAACTATATCTAATCTAATTAGATTTATTATCGATCCAAATGGCTTCTTTGCTACCTCACTGCAGCTGCATCCTAATCCGCATTTGTTTTTTATTCGGCAACAGTTATCTTGCTCGGAATATTTCCAGCTTACTGTCCCGTTATTCAAACTTTATAGTACCGCAGTATTTACCGTTTGGAAACTTGCAGCAGTGATCCTAGTCACTTCAAGTTCTCCTACTCCATAATTTAAGACAGCATCTTTAGTTCTCTAAGATACTAACAGATGTTCTTAACTTCAATCCAGTGACTATCACTTGGATTGTCCTGATTGTGACTCTATATGCTCAAAGCGTATGAGACACCAGGTTACGTACATTATTCAATGTACAATTTCTCAGAGAGTGTTAACAACTCCAAATCTAGCCTAGTAGATCTTTATTCCTTGAATAAAGGTTGTTACTCCAAGAATTCTACGGAGATTTCTATGAAAGAATATCTATGAAAGACAAGCTTTCACCGATTGCTTTATTGGGAATTTCACTGTCAGTGCGCTCCCCAACCTCCTTATATACACAAGAATCATTTCGTTTTGAATTAAATCATAACCATTATGATTACATCAAAACGTCAGTTCCAAGAACCTTATGCTTGCTTCAATCCAAACATGGATCGAATAACCTGCAAACCTTGTTTGCTTGTTATGGTACGACAAAACCGACAGATGTTATAAACATCCTCCGAAAGGTTTCCTTTTCAGGAAAGCGATTTTCCCGTAAAGCTGTCATATTTCATAAATGAAACACGCAGCTTTAGCAAGCATTATCCAAATGGATTTACAATGGCAACAGGTAAAAGGTTTCGTCGGAATCAACACAATGTTGATAACTCTACCTTTTCTTTACAAGCCTAGCTTAGTACGTTGGTATGTTACCTTCCATGTATGTCTTCCTTGAAGACTTATAAAGTACCAATAGGCACAATGTCTTATGGTACATCAACTAGTATCCAAACTTGTTGATATACATGGAATCCATTTCGGACTCATGACACTTTGTCATAATAGGGAGTCGATACCTTGTATCACTACCTCATACGTAGTCAGTTGGTATACCTTAAAAGATTACATCTTTATGAGGTGAGATCAGAAACCCATACCCTAGGTTGTTTTCTGACTCTCTCCGATCTACGTGGTTCTTGTGTATTCGAAGATTAATGGAATAGTTTCATCCTTGATGAACTATTTATGTTCCATTAGGAATAGGTGCCTTGAATAGTATTATTACTCCGATTTTCATCGAGTTTTACTATCCTACCACTTACCACTGCATATCGGTATTCCTCTTAGGAAAACCGCATGGTGAGCAACAATCATATTGTTCTCATGTGAGATTTATAAGTACTATACTTATGGTTTCCTTTAGGATAACCAATTTGGCACTTATCCAATTTAGGTTTTAGTTTGGTATTATCCAAACATATGCCTAGCATCCCAAATGGTCAGGAATGAGAAACCCGGTTTCTTTCCCGTTCATATCTAATATGATATTTGTCAAACAAATTATTAATAGAACTTTAATCTAAATAAGTTATTGCACTGTTAAAACTTATCCGTTGAAGGAAATGGTAGCTCAGAGCGACTTGTGATAAACCTTATCATGTCCTCATTTGAAAGAATACTATACTCTTTCAAGTATATAAGAAACTTATTGCTTAAGTATTTTCCATTACGGTCTTACCGTGACGGTATAATACTATAGCCGATTTGTTTGTCTATTTCGTGTCGAAACTCTAAAAGTTTCCGATTTGTGTTCTTCAAAAGAAACACATAACCATAATGTGATGCCACATCCGTTAAGGTCACGAAACATTCATGTTCACATCTAGCCTAGCTAGATATGGGCCCACTAACTTCACCATGAATAGGGCTAACAGATCGGTGGCACTTACACTATTACCAAGTAAACAGTGTTTTGGGTACTTTACCTAACAAACTAGATTCGTAGACTTTATTTGAATAGTCAAATCAGTCCTAGTACCCACTCTTCAAAAGTGCGGATATACGAGTCTTGTTTAATTCTGTCCTAGACAACAATGCCACAAATAAGTCTCTACTTGATCAAATCAATTTGAGCTATTTATTTGTCATTTTATATGTTTGAGATTTTAATTATATTCAAAATATAAATTCTGTTATTTACATCTAATGTGTTTATCTCAGTATCATCTTTATATAATGAAACACTTAGTGTTCTAGAATATAGGTTTATCCACAATGGATTAAACACTGATATAGAGATAATGTCTCTAGTCAAACTAGTTACATTATAACAGTTCCTAATTTAAGTACACACCCAAAGGGTAGTTCCTAAACTTAGGTATCTACGGTCGAAACAGCGACTTTCGTCCCGTTTCCGATTCGCAGAGCAATCTCAGCTTAAAGTCAGTATCCTGCTCAAAGCAGATTCTGAACATCAATACCTATATTTTATGTACCACACTAAGTATTTAAAATCTAATTTCAATACTAGTTGTGAACATAACTTTGACAAACATTTTTAAAGTCAGAGCCTTGCCCTTTCTTTAATTCCTTCGTGTCTGCCATATCCAAATGGTAGTCACTTTGGTATATGTCAATTATCCTTTTCAATATTTTAGGACCCTTAGGCCAAGCCTTGGGTTTTTAGAATATCGAAACGATGTGCACCTCGTGCTACATGCCCAATTGCAAACTTTGACTTTATCTCCTCTAGAATAGTCAATTAATTCTCCAAGAATTATAAATTACAATTTTAATACTTCTTAAATCGAAAATTAGATTTATGACAAGTATATTAAATTAAGCATTAAAGTCATCATCACATAAATCTTCCAAAGATTTTATGCTCTACTTATTTTGCTTAATTTTGGCGTAAGGTATAATAAGTTATTTTATCAAATAAAGTAACCTATTATTTATTCCCAATTTGAAAGTTAAATCATTTAAAATATTTTAATCCCAGATTATATTTTAAATATCCAACTTTTCAATTTTATCTTGATTACAATAGTCCAACTATTTAATCAACAATTAGTGGTACTATATATATTATAATGATTATAATAGTCCAACTATATAATCAAATATAATCCAAATTAATTAACCTCAATTACATTGATTACTATAATCCAATTATAAAATCAACTGTAAACTGAAATTAATTAATTCAAATATATTGATTAATATAATCCAATTATATATAATCAAGTATATTACAGTCCAACTGTTTATTAAAACAACAATTTAAATATTAGTCCAACTAACATTTAATATTACGACGAAATAATTTGAATGAGCGCGTATGGCAAGTAATTGAACGAATATTGCAAATTCAATTCTTGCCTCCCACTATTTTTCGGCGAGCCTCTAACCCTCTGTCGAGTACTCGGGAAACCGTGTTTCCTAGTGGGCTAGGATCCCGTTAAATATCACACAATCTTGACTTTGGCCAACAAATTGTATGATAATTAACTAGGTAGATCTCTAAGATCAATTGGATCCAATCCAATTCCTAGATCCAGTAGGTGGACATCCAAGTCCTAAACATATATCATATATATGCCTATATATCCAATATATATACCCTAACCTATTTCCTCTGAATCAACTAGGCCTTGGCTTTGGCACAACAAACCTAGTGATCCCAGTCAAGCGTGGACCCATTGACCATGGAAGCTTCGTAATCAATGTCGTTGGACAAGAAGTGGTCTTGACTTGGCCAACAAACCACAACTTGGACAAGACACCAATATGGAACAAAGCCTCGTGATTCAAACACATCTTCGACAGACAAGGGCTTGACTTTGGCCAACAACCCATGCCAATCTAGGATCTTGAGCAAGAATCACTCAATGGAAGGAAAAGACGCATGATATTTGATGAGGGCTTTTCGCGTGCAAATTGGCAACCAATTTATTATCTTTGTTAAGGTCTCATCATCATACACCCTTAAACATGCATTCTAAACACATAATAAAGCGCATATGATAAAATAATAATGATATGCGGATGGATATTTTACACATTGATCCTAGATCAAATCTCTCACTTTCTCTCTCCCTCGCTAGCACAAATATTTCTTCTACCTGTTACACTACACTTCTAAAGAAACCTCATTTACATTGAGGGGAATAGGTGAGAAGAGAATACAAATAATATGAGGTGATAAGGCTGGACACGCAGGTCCAATTAATAAATCAAATTTATTACAACAATTTCTAAAATTGCCCCACCCATCTAATATCCATCCGATATACATTATTCATGCATCACAACCATGTATTCACTCAAGCATGTTATCAATCAATCTAATCCAATTAATTAATCATGATAATTAGTGATCATCCAATGTTCAAACAACGATTTGATTTTGTTCGAGTCAAACTCGTTTTTGCGAATAAGTACTTAAAGTACGAATTCCCGAATTAAATTAAACTACACAATTAAATCCAATTCAATTTGTATTTAATTCTAATTCACTATTTAATTTCAAATTAAATATCACACTTTATTAATAAACCTTTTACGAATTAAATTCCAAATTTAATTGTTACGGGTCTCAAAGCCCGATTAACGTCCAACGTCAACTTAATTAAAGTCCAATGGGCTTTTAATTAATTTCTTAAGGCATGGACTTTTGGTCAACTCGGGTCAAACCCGCAACCAAAGTCCAATCCGGGATTTACCCCATAAGCCTTTAAATTAATTTTGGCCCATTAGGCCCAATTAAATTACAAAGGTCCATTATGTCGCATTTGGGCTTTATGGAAGTGGTTTTGGGCCCAATTGGATCCAATCCAATTTTCCTTAACCCAACTTTGTACAACAAAGCCCAATAAGCCCAATAACAACAATTCAAGCTCAATTTCCAAAATTAGCCCAATTAATTAAATTACACAAATCAAATTTCGCAATTTAATTACCTAAAGTGTATATCATGATTAATCACCCAAATTAACATTTCTAAAACATCAATTCATACAATTAATCATGCTCATTATCATCATCACATGTCTAACACATTAAGATTAAAATCAAACCCATTACATGCTTTAATACTCTCGGTAATGTGGACTAATTTTATGTCAATTCCGAATTCAATCCAATTAAATCCAAATTAACATTAAATCAACATCCTCAATCGTTTCAAGTCATCCAATGATCAACGAAATAAAATTACCAAGATTTAGGGCATACTCCTATTCGGCCAACCACAAAAATTGGGGAAAAATTTGTTCCAAACAATATTTAATCAAATTGATCCAACCAATCATCAATTAAAATACATTCAAGCATACTTTATCATCCAATTTCATAATTGCATGCTTAAATCAATTTTACCCAATTTCAAGCTTTATGACATACTTGGCAATTTGGGGATTTTTCGTCCGATTCGAATTCAATCCAATTGATTCCGCAATCGACATCAAATCATATTCCTGAATGATTTCCAACACATCCAATTGTCAAAAATCAAAAATCCCAAGACATTAAATCATGTTCAACTTTCGGCCAAGGTAGAAATTTGGGGGAAAAATGATCTAATCAAATTTTCTTGAAATTGACCCAATCAATCTTCAATTCAAACACAATTAAGCATACAAATCCATCCAATTTAATTTATCATGCTCAAAATCAAGTTTGCCCAAATTTTAGCCCTAACTTTTTCATGCTTTTAACCTAAGCTCTTGATGCCATTGTTGGAGTTTCTATAGGTCCCAAGATCAAAACTCAAGCATGAATCATAAGTGAATACAACGACGGAAGTTGCGGAATACTTACATCGAGCGATTGAGCGATGATTTGGGCAACAAAAACGAAATTCTACTCACTGCCCACTGTTCATGTGCGCCCACTGCAGCAGTTTGGTGGTCTGTTTTGCGCCATTTTCAACAAGAATTTGAAGCTCCAAGCTTCATCATTTGAATCCCGGCTCATGGGTAAACTTCCCTATCACCTTCGCATTGATCTCGGAGTGTGCTAGCACTCTTGTTTTGCCACAAACGCACTTGCTTCCCTTCCATTTCCTTTGTTAAAATCGGCAGTTCACTGCCTCTTTTGAAACCAGAAAATGGCGTGAGTGAGGGAGAAGAAGAAGAAGAGAGAGAGGAGGGAAAATGTGTTCTACGGTTTTGTGTGTTAGTTTGTGTATCTAATACACATGAATTTCATTTGAAATTCATTTCACACACATTTGGCTTTAATTGCCAACCACACACATCACTCATCACATCAAGTCAACTCAATCAAGTTGTCAAGTCACATCACTCAAAGTGACAAGTGATTTGACGCTTGATGCGACTAATGATTTGACGCTTGATTTGACGAGCCGCACTCGAATTCGAAATACGAATGCGCTCGTAAATAATCTCAGGCTCGGATTCGCTAATTCTAAATTAACGAATTTTCCGTTGCTTCGTAATTAAATGATTACGCCTAGCGAAATCACTATTCACGTCGCTAACGAATTAATTCTAAATTAATCCGCTCGCCCGAATTAAAATCTAATTTTAATTCCGCGTCGAAATCCAATTTCGTTTAATATATCAAATATATATTAATTAATCGATTAATTCCAAATTAATCATTCTCTCTCTTTAAATTGATATTTTATCCCAGATAAAATATCTCTGTAATTAATCCCAGATTAATTTTTCTCTCTCATCATATTAATCCCAGATTAATAAAAGTGCGAGTCATACGTCATCGGTGAATCTTTGGGAAGCGACCCATGAGATCCCCGGATATGTTGGCAGTCAAATCGGTCATCGGACTATCCGAACACGTAAGTACTAAGTACTACGTTTTACCGATTTACTAGACAAGGTTGGCTTCTAGCAAAGCACCAAGTCTTCCCAATTCTCCGGACATATTCTTATAAGAATATTTAAGATCTATATCAAGCTTAGTATACCAATTGTATTGTGTATATCGGCCCAGTATCGGATAGTCACGTGCTAGGGCTGGGGCTGGATAAGTGTCTGCCCCGTCCGAAGCACATGTCGGATGTCTGGTAACTAGTCTCTATAATCGGATATGCATGACCTAGTCATAATATCCCGATGGTTGCGCAACACTCAAGAGCACTAGTACCGTATCCTACGTGACATCATCTCCACTATGACTGAAGTGATACTTCCGTCTTGACATCACACCCAATACACTACGACTCTCTGATAAACCCAGAAGTGGTGTACGCAGAACCGGTTAAAGCCCTGTACCACCAAGACCAAAGTCTATCGATTATCGTAAGTATTAGCGATGTAAGTCTCAGGTTAAGACTATACACACCTACCTTGATTTCGGCCTCCCATAGACACATAGTCATAATACCAATGGGATTTCGAGGGGTCTATCCAGAGCGAAGCTGTTTCCCGTACCATCGGTGAAACACGACCTCCTATCGCACTTGCATAAGTATCCGATACTTATATATATGAGAACTATGCCGTTGTGTCCTCACAACGCACACAAGTGCAATACTAGCCTATTCCGCATTATCGATGTCCTGTCTCGATAATACTCCGGCTAGGGATATTTAATGGTTAATCCTTCGTGGACTGATACTGTCTCATATCATTCTCAATCCAGGAACTAATCATAGGGACCTCTCTTCATTTATATATCTATGGTGATCTAATCACAAATGATGAGAGTGCAATTTCCTTGTCACATAGTTAATTTGTTACAACAACATAATGATCTGTACAAATAGTGACGCTATGGGTCATTTTGTCCAACAGGTGACACGTGGCACGACGCACGTTAGCAAAGTCAAATTTCTCAGATTCTGACTTGTGGACCCGCGCGCACGTTAGCAAGACTTGGTGCATGTTAGGCGTCGCGACGCCAAAGGCTTGCGCGTCGTGACGCGCAAAATTACGAAAATGCCCTTTTGTCCAATTTTCACTGTTTTGGTCCTAAATCACCTCCAGAATGTCCTGAAACTTTATTTATCTATAAAATAACACAAAACACATCAAAATATTCACAAAACTCAAGAAACTATACAAAATATTAGGTCAAATGAGTGGGAAATAGTGATATAATTACCACTCATCACACCCTCAAACCTAACATTTTGCTATTCCTCGAGCAAAACATAGAATAACATAAAAATCTTTAAAATAAAATTTAACTAAGCCACTTTCGTAGGGATCACGGTTGCATTTAGCGTATGCAACAAGCCTTTAAACCCCTAGGTGTCCCTAGTGGACGAGTTGTAGTCTCGTGAGGGTTTACAACAATGATACCCATAAACATTTTACAAAAGTAAAAAGGAAATGAAACTAATGCACACAAAAGAAAAAAGACAAGAGAAAAGAGAATAAAGAAGTTAGTGACTAATCAGGTGAATTCTCTACTCCAAGTTACTAGTTGTTTTCTTTCCTTCTAAATTTCCGAATAAGTAAATTCTCCTATTATATTTACCATTTTCCATATACACAGCCAACAAAATATTAAACAATTCATTTTTGCCCACAACAGTCATAAGTGCAGTTGATAAGAGAGTAATATTTTTTTCCTAAAGTTTTATCAGAGTTCACACCTTTTTGTAGCAATGGAATAATTTTTCTGATTTTTCTGATTTTTTCTTTGATTTTTGATTTTTTTTTATTTATATACAATACCTTCCGTCTATGTAGCGAGTGTTGGGTCGGTGGCTCCCAAACCAGTTGGCTTTAGGGCACCAGGTTTTAAGACACCCCTACGGACTTAATTACTCAGACTTCAGATATATATATATTTTTTGCAACATCCTTGATCCATGTAGCGAGCTTTGGGCTAGTGACTCCCAAACCAGTTGGCTTTAGGCACTAGGTGTTAAAACACCCTTTACAGACTTAATAACTCGGATCTCAGACCTTTTTTTTTTAACTCCATCACTTTTTGAGATGCTTCCTCCAATTAAACTAGAGCACTGAATATTACAAACTTTTCAATTATAGCTCATGTCCGTATGTTACTATGCATGTTGATAATATCTGCTAACTGAGCATATGAAGATCCATTTTAGTCAGTTTTATGGAGAATTTACAAATTAAATAATTTAAAATGAAATAAACAAAAACTAACTTGTTTCAAAAATGGTTTGAGATATGTCTCAGGAGTGGAAATTCCTTACACAACTATCTCTTACCAATTTCACCTTTTTTAGTCAAAATAAAAACACAAAAACACAAAATATTTTTGTAATTTTTGAAAAATTTTCAATTTTTTTGTATTTTTTCGAAAAATTTTGGACTAAAAATAAAAACAAAACACAACTAAAAACAAGATACTGATCAACTAAATCCCTCCCCTAAACCTAAATGAGACATTGTCCCCAATGTCTTAAACAGTAGAAGAAGAGCTTGGAAGATAGTACCTGGTTAGCTGAAATTCTACACGAAAAGTTAAAGGTTAAGATCCAGATTAATCCGACGCCTCTTACCACGATAGTCCTCAGACCAATTTATCTTTGAAAGGATAGGGTCAATTTGTGGTTCATATGCTAAGATTTGGTCAATTAGATCCGGAGCAGTTCTGGCAGTAAAGAGGAGTTCTTTCATAGGTTTTGACACAAACCCATTTCTCCGGGCATCATAAAGAAACACACAAAGAAAATCATAAAATCCATCAACGTTGTACAGTCCAATTGGTTTCTGGTGTATGTTCAAGTTCGCCCAAGATAGCACTATAAATATTTCCTCCAATGTGCCCAAGCCACTTGGCAAAGCAATAAAAACATCAGCACGGTTAATCATTTCCACTAGTCGCTCGAACATACCTGGCACAATAAGTTCCTCTCTGTTTGATGGTCCAATAAGATTTGCCTCTGCCAAGGGTTTTGGGATGATTCCCAAAACGTGACTGCCTCCTTCCTGTAAGGCATTTGAAAGGATCCACATTAGTCCAAGATTGCCTTCGCCATATATTAAGTGCATATTCCTTGCAGCTAAGAGTCGACCCAATTCCTGTGCTGCTTCTACGTATTGCGATTTAACACCAACACTAGTACCGCAAAACACATAGATGTTTTCAACTCGTCTTCTTGAAGTGGCTTCCATGTTTTACTCTGGATGTCTTCAAAAGTGCAATGATGAGTTGAATTTATAACACCTGAAAAGGGTGAGTAATAATAGCACTAGTATCTTCTAAAGGACGATTGTTAACTAAACAATAAAAGAAATCGTGAATGGTCAAAAAGTCTGGATTCTGTCTACGAAAATAAAGATAATTACAACAGAAAAGCAAATCAAAGCAATAATTAAGGCAACGAAATTGTGTACGTAATACGCCATTCGCTTAGTATAAATTCATTAGGATGCGTCTCAAGAATCCATTCCTTACTCAGCCATCGCTAATGAATTATCTCTTATCTTTGCCAAACACCATTCCTTTTGTCTTATGCTTTGTTTGAGCTTTTCCCTACAAAAATAACACACAAAATTAAAAACTCTACAACATTGTATACACAAAATATAAAAATAGAAATTACAACAAAGTACATGGGTTGCCTCCCTGCTAGCGCTAAATTTTTCGTCTTCAGCCAGACGTGACTAAAATCTATCCGTCAATGATGTTTCAGCGTCGTTTTGGATGTCCTATTAAAGACAATCACGTGAGCGTTGCTTTTGAAGGGTCTCTTCCAACGGTAAAGGGGCAAAAAGACTTTTGTCCCATTCAGTGCTTGTGCCACCTTTTTAACCTTTGTTGCTCCAGTGGTTCTTGAAAAGAAAGAAACAAAATCAGGAGGTCTTGTATGGTGATTGACTTGGAATGGCAGTTCCATTCTGTCAAGCTTCTGGGTGATATCTTTGAGCAGTACTCCCCAAAACAGTGATGTTTCGCCTGAATGCATTGGATTCTCAATAAGTTCAGACATTTGCTCCTCCATTTGCTTTGTTTCTTGCTCCACCTTTTCTTCACAGATGTATTTTAAAATTTCCGTATTCAATTCTTCATCTGTCATCTGTGAAATGCATGCTCCATAAGTGTCAATCTGAGGATGTAAAGTTATGTCTATTTTTAGGTCTTCATCCTCTGATCTGAGTGAAATGATTGGCTCAGATAGATCTTCTTCAAACATTTGTGCAATGGAAGCTCCAAGATCTTCATTTGGAGGATATAAAGTTTCATCCTCCTTTGTTGGTGCAGTTGGTACAAATAACTCAGCTTCTTTATCCTCGTCAGAGTCAGAAGAATAATAAAAATCAAATTGAGACTTTGTTGGTTCACGCTCCTGAACTGATACCTCCGATTCTTGATACTGTTCAGCTTCGTCCTCTGTTATGATGTCATGATGAATCTCAGGATATTCGAAGGCTTCTTCAGTATTATTTGAATTTGCTCCGGGAGATATGTGTTTCAGGCTATCTGTTAATTGTCTAACTTGATATGTCATCCTCTGTATAGACGCCGCTTGACTCTGAATTTGTGCATCAAATTGATCTTCCCGTTCCTCAAAGCAATCTTTGAGCATGAGAATCAACTGATCTTCCTCTGATGGTTCTGGTTCTTGATGAAGATCGTAGAAGGATGGTGGATAAGATGGAAAGTATGATGGTTTTTCGTACCTTGAATGATTCCAATAATTCTGCCACTCTGAAAGGTATATACATTGATCGCTCGGGTGGTTACCATCACATATTACACATCTCCTCATTTCGTTCTGATTAGAAAATGTAGTATTGCTTGATTCTGACATCCAGTGATAGTTGTTGGGCTGGACAACAGGCCTCAGAAAACCGGACTGTTGCTCCCTGAATTGGGGTGTATTTTCTTCTAGTAAAGCTCGTAATCTTTCAATCTCCCAATAATGTTCCATTTTTCAATCACCTGAAAACAAAAGAAAGAAATAAAAATTATAGATAAAACTAAAGAAAATTAGATACAAGTAAATTAGATATCTTCAAAATTAATAACTCAAGAAAAATAAGTCCCCGGCAACGACGCCAAAAACTTGACCAGCGTAAACACACACGTATAACGCAAGCGCACGTATCGTTCAAGTAGTATAAAAATATCGATCCCACGAGGACTTAAATCCTACTGTTGTTATTGATTATTGATACTATTTATTTACAGGTATCTAATTATAGGGAGAAGAGAATTGATTGCTTTTGGTTGGTTGAATGTGGATTTTCTAATTAAAATAATATACTTAAAGACACAAAAGAAAATACTAAGGAAAATAAAAGAAAAGACTCAAAGATCTAGGGTCGTGACTCCACACAATATTATTATAAAGAAGAATTGATTCTCTTATATATGTGTAATAAATTAGTTTGCTAACTTGGAACACGAAAATATGCAAAAGCCTCCGTCGATGGTCAGACGCAAATACCCAGTATAACCCAATCGAACCATATGTCTATGTCAACCAAATTACCTGGATTCATTAAGATTAAGTTCCAATTATGATACCCCCGCCCGATAGGTATATGTCTATCCTGTAAGGAAATCTATTAAAGGGTTATCTATCCTCAAGGAAGATCGTGGACTATTGAATCTAAGGCTGAAACCTAAAATCTCTATGTCTAGTTCATTTTAAGTTTACCACATCAATCTTATTGGTGATCAGACAACAAGAAGCATTAAACTTAAGACTCAATAAACAAACTAAAGAATTACCCATAAAAAGAAATCAATTATTAAGTGTGTGGATTTGTGTTTCATCACTTCCCTAGAATAAAATAAAATACTGGGGATATGGGATCCACTTTTAGAAATCTCAAATTATTATAATATGGAAATTGCCAATATTATCCAAATAAGTTGAACCAGCCATAAAAGAGGTATTATTATTTATCCATAAACCAGCCATAAAAGAGGTATTATTATTTATCCATAAACCAACCATATAGGCGATAATTATCTGTCACCTAAAGACCAGCCATATAGGCGGTGTCACATTATGTTACATAATTAAAACCAGCCATTAAGGCGGAATCAACTTTTAATTCATATTATTAAATCACAATCTTCATATTATAATTGATGTGAGATTAATCTACCTTCACTATTTCTAATTTAGAAATCTCCCTTATTATAATATATAAATCTGTGTAATATTTACCAACCAACCATATAGGCGGTATCCTGATTAAGTCAAATTAATAATTAATTACCAACCGACAACTAGGCGGTATCCTCATTAAGTCCGGTTAAAACTAGTTTAAAAATAATTACAAACCGACCAATATAGCGGTATCCTTATTAAGTCAGGTTTTAAATAATTTATATATTATAATTAAGGGAGATTAATCTAAATTATAAATGTCAAAAGCTTCACCTTTACCCCAGCAGTAAATTAACTACTGACCATAAAAGAACAAAAATAAAATAAAATAAAATTTTATTACAAAAAGTAAAAGTGCATAATTAAAAATACTAAAAGTAAAAATGCTTAATTTAAATTACAAAAACTTAAACACACAATATGCAATCCTTAAAGTCCTTACAAAACTCAAGGAAGGCATGATTTGAATTCTGACATCGAGCTGAATTTATAGGCGTCAGTAGGGGTCGGGCATCGCGACGCGCAGCTCGCGTCGCGACGCGAGTGATTGTCGACGTGGCAGCTTCTGGTTTGTCGCGTGGGATTCTGGATAAGGTGATAAGGTGACACGTGGCAAGGCGGATGGGAGCTCAATTATTGCGACACGTGGTGGCTCGTGATTGGCTGATTTCAGATTCTTATCTGCCACGTGTCAATTCAGATAAATGAGTCAATAATTGGTTCTGACATGGCGCTGATGTGGCGACACATGGCAAAAGTGATTGTCCGCATCATAGAATTGCGACACGTGGCACGGCGTGATTAGCTGATGATGACGTGGCACTTTTACTCGGTCAACCGGTGATGTGGATGATGACGTGGAAGACACGTGGAGTGACACATGGCAACACGTGGCGATGGCGACTGTCGGCACCGTAGGATGATGACACGTGGCACGGCACACGTTTGTAGATCGGTTGTGATGGTGACACATGGCACGGCGCACGTTAGCAAAGTCAAATTTCTCAGATTCTAACTTGTGGACCTGGTGCACGTTAGCAAGTCTTGGTGCATGTTAGGCGTCGCGACGGCAAAGGCTTGCGCGTCGCGATGCGTCGAATTACAAAAATGCCCTTTTGTCTAATTTTCACTGTTTTAGTCCCAAATCACCTCCAGAATGTCCTGAAACTTTATTTATCTATAAAATAACACAAAACACATCACAATATTCACAAAACTCAAGAAAATATACAAAATATTAGGTCAAATGAGTGGGAAATAGTGATATAATTACCACTCATCAACGGCTCCATATGGTAAAACTTGGGTGATTAAGAATGGACCTGACCACCGTGATTTTAACTTCCCATGGAAAAGATTCAACCTTGATTTGTTTAATAATACCCGCTGCCCCGATTCCAGTTGTATGCGCACTATCTTCTGATCATGTCTCTTATTGGTCTTTTCTTTATATAGTTTGCCATTCTCAAAAGGTTGTATATGAAATTCCTCTAATTCGTTGAGTTGGTGGAGCCATTTCTCTCATGTTGCTTATATTTCAAGATTTAATTTCTTCAGTGCACAGTATGATTTATGTTCAAGATTCACAGGCAGATGACATGCTTTAAGTTTATCAATGGAATATTACATTGTATCTGAGTTTTGGATGATACTGTCTATCACATCAAGTCTGAAACATTCCTCCTTATTTTTCGTCATTCGAGAAATTCATGGCTTTGAAAACATTGAATGTTACTTCTTGGTCATGTACCCTCATAGTTAGTTCACCTTTTTGTACATCAATAATGGTTCAACCTGTAGCCAATAATGGTCTCCCGAGGATGATGGGTATGTCTTCGTCTTCCTCCATGTCAAGGACAATAAAATCTGCTGGGAAAATGAATTTGTCGACTTTGACATGCACACCTTCAACTACACCTCTCGAAAATGTGAGCGTTCTCTAAGCAAGTTGCAAAGAGATTTAGGTTGGATTTGCTTCTCCAATCTGCAGTTTCCTATAAATGGACCAATGCATCAAGTTAATACTAGCACCTAATGTTGGAATATGCTTGAATGATAATTACATAGTGTTATGCATGATTAATTTGATGAAAATTGAATTGGATGAATTTTCCCCAAATTGTTTGGCTTGGCCGAATGGACTAGTGCCCTAAACACCATGACATTTAGGGCACTAGTCCATTCGGCCAAGCCAAACAATTTGGGGAAAATTCATCCAATTCAATTTTCATCAAATTGATCATACATAACACTATGTTATCATCATTCAAGCATATTCCAACAATCAATTTCATCCAAACATGCTCTAATCAATTTTACCCAATTTTATCCTAATTCCAATTTCATGCTTAAACAAGGCTCTGATACCATTGTTGGGTTTCTATGGTCAAACCAAGATCGATTTAAGCATTTATAAGTGTGAATACGACAAATTTAAGTTGTGGAATTACTTACTTTGATCGGATTTGCGATGCGAGGAACAACAAAAATTCTTCAAGCTTTTCCTCCAAGGTGCTCACGGCTTTGACCTCCTTTTTGTGCTCCATGATTTCTTCAATCTCCAAGCTTTAAGTGTGCATTCCATGCCCATGGGTAGGTTTCCCTATCACCTTTGGATGACTCCTAAAGTGTGCTAGCACTTGTGAAAATTTGCAACAAATCCTCACTTTTGCCTTCTTCCAACTCTCGGCTTTGAGAAGCAATTTAGAGAGAATTTGGCCCTTGGCTAGAATTGGAGAAGAGAAAAGAGAGAGAAGAATGTCAAGTGTGTTGGTTGTAATTGATTTCAAAAATAATTAAATGATATACCAAATTCAAAAAATGGTACATGGCATTTAAGCCTTTCAACCACCACCATCAATCAAAAGTGACTAGACATCACATCACTCAAAGTGACAAGACATCTATCAATTGAATGACTAATGATGTGACGCTTGATGTGACTTGTGGGCCGTACTTGAATTCGAAATGCGAGTGGGCCCGCAAACACTCCCGGGCTCGGGTTCGCTAATTCTGAATTAACGAATTTTCCGTTTTGACGTAATTAAATAGTTATGCCTAGCAAAATTACTATTCACGTCGCTAACGAATTAATTCTAAATTAACTCGTTCGCCCGAATTAAAATCTAATTTTAATTCCGCGTCGAAATCCAATTTCGTAAAATATATCGAATATATTATTTTATCGATTAATTCCAAATTAATCGTTCTTTCTCTTTAAATAGTATTTTATCCTAGATAAAATATCTCTGTAATTAATCCTAGATTAATTTTCTTTCTCTCTAATAATTAATCCCAGATTAATAAAGTGCGAGTCATACGTCATCGGTGAATCTTCGGGAAGTGACCCATGAGATCCCCGGATATGTTGGCAGTAAATCCGGTCGTCGGACTATCTGAACACGTACGTACCTAGTACTACATTTTTACCGATTTACAAGACATGGTTGGCTTCTAGCAAAGCACCGTGCCTACCCAATTCTCCAGAAATATTCTTAAAGGAATATGTAATCTTTATCAGGCGTAGTATACGTAGTATTGCGTATTTCGATCCAGCATCGGATGTCACGTGCTAGGCCTGGGGCTGGAATTGTGTCTGCCTCGTACGAAGCATATATCGGATAATCATGACCTAGTCATATTATCCCGATGACTGCAGTACATAAGAGCACCAGTTCCGTATCCTACGTGATAATCATCTCCACTATGACTGGAGTGATACTTCCGTCTTGACATCACACCCAATACACTACGATTCTCAATATACCCAGAAGAGGCGTACACAGAACCTTTTAAAGCCGTGGACGACCAAAACCAAAGTATATTGATTGTCGCAAGTATTAGCGGTGCAAGTCTCAGGTTTAGACCAAATACACCTACCCTGATTCGGACTTCCATAGACACATAGTCATACTACCAATGGAATTCCGAGGGGTCTATCCAGAGAGAAGCTGTTTCCGTACCATCGGTAAACACAACCTCCTATTATACTTGCATGAGTATCTTATACCCAGATATATGAGAACTATGCTGTTATGCTCCCACAACGCAACAAGTGTAATACTAGTCTATTCCGCATTATCGATGTCCAATCTCGATAATACTACGACTAGGGATATTTAATGATTAAACCTTCATGGATTGATACTGTCTCATATCATCTCAATCCGGAACTAATCATAAGGACCTTTTATCATTTATACATCTTGGTAGTCTAATTACAAATGATAAAAGAGCAATTTCATTTGTCACATAATTAATTTGTACAACAACATCATGATCTGTACAAATAGTGATGCTATGGGTCATAATTGTCTTGATTCCAATAGTCTAACTATCAAATCAACGATTTCGGGTACTATTAAATATAATGATTACTATAGTCTAACTATATAATCAACTATAATTTAATTGGTTAAATTCAATTATATTGATTACTATAATCCAATTATAAAATCAACTATTAATTGAAATAGTTTGAATACAGTCCAACTATTTAAATAAAACAACGATTAAATATTAGTCCAAATAATATATTAATTATTTGACGAAAAATTTGAGATGAGCGTGTATTGGCAAGTAACGAAACGAATATTGCAAATTTAATACTTGCCTCCCACTATTTTTCGGCGAGCCTCTAACACTATGTGGAGTACTCGGGAAACCTTATTTCCTAGTGGGCTAGGATCCCGTTAAATAACACACAATCTTGACTTTGGCCAACAAATTGTTTGATAATTAACTAGGTAGATCTCTAAGATCAATTGGATCCCATCCAATTCCTAGATCCAGTAGGTGCACATCCAAGTCCGAAACATATATCTTATATATGCCAATATATCCAATATATTCCCTAACCTTTTTCCTCTGAATCAACTAAGCCTTGGCTTTGGCACAACAAACTTAATGATCCCAGTTAAGCGGAACCCATTGACTTTGGAAAGCTTCGTAATCGATGTCGATGGACAAGAAGTGATCTTGACTTTGGCCAACAAATCACAACTTGGATAAGACACCGATATGGAACAAAGCCTTCATGATTCAAACACATCCGCGACGGACAAAGGTCTTGATTTTGGCCAACAAACCAGTGCCAATCTTGGATCTTGAGTAAGAATCACTCAATGAAAGGAAAAACGCTTAATATGTGTTGAGGGTTTTTCGCGTAAATTGGCAACCAATTTATTATCTTTTGTTAATGTCTCATCATCATACACCCTTAAACATGCATTCTAAAAACATAATAAGGCACGTATAAATAAAATAATAATGATATGCGGATGGATACTTATTTGTTCCTAGAACAAATCTCTCCATTTCCTCTCTCCCGCTAGCATAAATATTACTTCTACCCAATTACATAACACTTCTAAAGAAACCTCATTTACATTGAGGGGAATAGGTGAGAAGAGAAATACAAAGAGTCAAGAGGTAATAGGCTGGACACGCAGGTCCAATTAATTAATTCTAAATTTATTACAACAATTTCCAAAATTGCCCTCACCCATCTAATATCCATCCGATATACATTATTCATACATCGCATCCATGTATTCACACAAAGCATGTTATCAATCAATCTAATCCAATTAATTAATCTGAAATTAATGACCATCCAATGTTCAAACAACGATTTGATTTTGCGCGAGTCAAACTCGTTTTGCGAATAAGTACTCAAAGTATGAATTCTTGAATTATATTAAACTAAAATATTAAATCCAATTTAATTTGTATTCAATGCTAATTCTATATTTAATTCTAAATTAAATAATTACATTTTTTAATGTGCCTTTACGACTTAGATTCCAAATCTAATCGTTACGGGTCTCAAAGCCCAATTAACATCCAATGTCAATTTAATTAAAGTCCAATGGGCTTTCAATTAATTTCATAAGGCATGGACTTTGGTCAATATGGGTCAAACCCAAATACCAAAGCCCATTTAAGGAATCACCTTTATTAGCCAAGAAACCAATTTAGGCCCATTAGGCCAAATTAAAATTAAAGGTCCATTTAATTATATTTGGACTTTATGGATATGGTTTTGGGCCCAATTGGATCCAACCAATTAGCCTAAACCAAACATAGCCCAACCAAGCCCATTAAGCCCAAATACATCTTTTCAAGCCCAATTCCAAAATAAGCCCAATTAATTTAAATTACAAAATTCCAAATTTCACAATTAAATTAATCTAAGTGTATAGCCATAATTAATTACTCAAATTAATATTTCCAAAACACCAATTTACATAATTAATTATGCTTATTATCATCAATACATGTCCAACACAATTGAATCAAAAAAAAAATCAATCATTTCCATGCTTAATGGTCACGTCATTTAGGGAATATTGTCCAATTTCGATTTTAATCCAATTAAATCCTAAATCAACAATTCCCAAGTTATTAAAACTCATCCAATGATTCAAAAAACAAAAACACCAGGACATTTTGAATGACTAATGATGTGACGCTTGATGTGACTTGTGGGCCGCACTTGAATTCGAAATGCGAGTGGGCCCGCAAACACTCCCGGGCTCGGGTTCACTAATTCCGAATTAACTAATTTTCCGTTGTGACGTAATTAAATCAAATTTAATTAAATAATTATGCCTAGCAAAATTACTATTCACGTCGCTAACGAATTAATTCTAAATTAACTCGTTCGCCCGAATTAAAATCTAATTTTAATTCCGCGTCGAAATACAATTTCGTATAATATATCGAATATAGTATTTTATCGATTAATTCCAAATTAATCGTTCTTTCTCTTTAAATAGTATTTTATCCCAGATAAAATATCTCCGTAATTAATCATAGATTAATTTTCTTTCTCTCTAATAATTAATCCCAGATTAATAAAGTGTGAGTCATACGTCATCGGTGAATCTTCGAGAAGCGACCCATGAGATCCCCGGATATGTTGGTAGTAAATCCGATCGTCGGACTATCCGAACACGTACGTACCTAGTACTACGTTTTTACCGATTTACAAGACATGGTTGGCTTCTAGCAAAGCACCGTGCCTACCCAATTCTCCAGAAATATTCTTAAAGGAATATGTAATCTTTATCAGGCGTAGTATACGTAGTATTGCGTATTTCGATCCAGCATCAGATGTCACGTGCTAGGCCTGAGGCTGGAATTGTGTCTGCCCCGTACGAAGCACATATCGGATCTCTGGTAACTAGTCTCTATAATCGGATAATCATGACCTACTCATATTATCCCGATGACTGCAGTACATAAGAGTACCAGTTCCGTATCCTACGTGATCATCATCTCCACTATGACTGGAGTGATACTTCCGTCTTGACATCACACCCAATACACTACGATTCTCAATATACCCAGAAGAGGCGTACACATAACCTGTTAAAGCCCTGGACGACCAAAACCAAAATATATTGATTGTCGCAAGTATTAGCGGTGCAAGTCTCAGGTTAAGACCAAATACATCTACCCTGATTCGGACTTCCATAGACACATAGTCATACTACCAATGGAATTCCGATGGGTCTATCTAGAGAGAAGCTATTTCCGTACCATCGGTAAACACAACCTTCTATTACACTTGCATGAGTATCATATACCCAAATATATGAGAACTATGTCGTTATGCTCCCACAACGCGCATAAGTGTAATAATAGTCTATTCTGCATTATCGATGTACAATCTCGATAATACTACGACTAGGGATATTTATTGATTAAACCTTCGTGGATTGATACTGTCTCATATCATCTCAATCTGGAACTAATCATAAGGACCTTTTATCATTTATACGTCTTGGTAATCTAATTACAAATGATAAAAGAGCAATTTCCTTTGTCACATAATTAATTTGTACAACAACACCATGATCTGTACAAATAGTGATGCTATGGGTCATAATTGTCCAACACCTAAATCACACAAAGCCTTACTGAAGTTATGTTCTTCTATGGTACAAGGGATGGTGAAACTGTTAGGATCTTTCAACTTTGGGGGAAGCTTCATCTGAATGATGGCGCTGCATTCTTCTGTCAATGTTATTGTCTCGTAATCTCTCAATCTTCGTTTTCGTTACAAAATGTCTTTCATGAATTTCACATAGCTGGGCATTTGTTCCAACGCATCTACAAATGGAATGTTCATATGCAACTTTTTAAAGATCTCCAAGAATCGAGCAAACTGCTTGTCCAATTTGTGTTTTTGGAGACGCTGTGGAAAAGGTGGAGGTGGAGTGAATCTTTCTCGATCATTTTCTTTTGCCTCTTTTTCCTCAATCTGTGGATCTTCTTCGCTGATTTCTTTTGGAACTTCCTCAGTGGATGTTTTGATTCCAACATCTTTGTTGATTTCAGTACCGCTTTTTAAAGTGATGGCATGACATTGCTCTTTCCCTCTGTTCCTTGGATTTGGTTCTGTGTTGCTAAGAATAGTACATTGCGGTCTGAGCATTGGCCAGTTGTCCCAATTGATTTTCAAATGCCTTTATAGAAGCTGATTGGTTTTGAAACATAGCTTTATATGATGCTGCTTTATTTTGAATTAATGATGTTTGGGATTGAAACATAGTATCATATTTGGCTTCTTGCTTTTTGAACATCTCTGCAAGCAAATTTTTTATTTCTAGGTTCTTTTCATATTCCTGGCCTTTGTTTTTCTATTGGAATCCTGGTGGTGGATTGTTCCTTTACCCTGAATTGTTGCTCCATGCGAAATTGGGATGATTCCTCCAACCTGGGTTGTAGGTGTTGGAATACAGATTGTTTCCTTGTATGTTGAAATTGCTGACATAGTTCACTGTCTCATCTTGTTGGTTGTAAGATTCTAACTCTGGTGCTTCTCCTTATGGTGAACTTGTGGATCCAGTATTAACCTTCATACTAAGAGTTTCCATGAATTTGCATATCTGATCCAGCTTGGCATTCAATACTGTGTTGGCTCCAACTTCATAAATTCCTACTATTTGTTGGATCATGCTCCTTTCTCTTGGCCACAAAGAATTATTTTTGGCCATTTCTTCAATTAAGTCTCAGGCCTGATCTTCTCCTTTTTCCATTAAAGCTCCTCCAGCAGCATCATCTATTGTGGTTCTCATCAGTCCATAAAGTCCATTATAGAAGGTTTGGACTTGTAGCCACTTTGCAATCTCATGGTGAGGACATTTTCTGAGCAACTCCTTCAATCTTTCCCAAGCTTCGCAGAGGGATTCTGAGTCATGTTTTACAAAGGATGTAATGTCATTCCTCAGCTTTGCAGTTCTGGCTGGGGAAAAATATTTTGCAAGGAATTTGGTGGCAAGAGTGTTCCAAGTTATGATGGAACCTGCTGGCAGTGAATGTAGCCAAGCTTTAGCTCTGTCTTTCAAGGAATATAGGAAAACACACAGTCTCATTGCTTCTTCTGCCACTTGGTTATAATTAAATATGCCGCAAACTTCCAGGAAGTTGCTGATGTGGGCATTAGGATCTTCAGTTGCATTCCCCCCAAACTGAACTGATTGATGTATCATCTGAATGCATGTTTTGATGTGACACATATTTTTTAGTAAGGGAGGAAGTACAATGCATGATATGAAGTCGTCAACCACCGGAATAGTTCTGTCTTGAATAGGAATTGGTGGTGCAACCTCCAAAGGTTCAGGTTCTTGAATGTTCATGTTGATCAGTGCTTTTTGACCTTGTCGTCTTTCCCTTCTCAATTGTCTGATTGTTCTTTCAATTTTTAGGTCAAGCAGACGTATTTCAAAGCTTCTGGTCCTTCTCATGTAGTGTCTGAGAACCTGAAACACAAGAAAACAAAAATAATAAGTAAAAACAAATTATACACAAGTAAAGGTATCTAACCTCAAAAGTAATAGTGAAAGATAAATAAGTCCCCAGCAACGGCGCCAAAAACTTGATCGGTGGTAAACACACACATTACGCAAGCGTACGTATCGCTCAAGTAGTATAAAATATATCGATCCCATGAGGACTTAATACCTAGGCTATCAATTTATGAAGCTAAATGTTTACAAGTATTTAATTGATTGATTGTTGGTTGGATGGTGATTTATGTCTGAAAATAAGTAATTAAAACAGTGCGAACATCTCCCATTCCTCCGCCATCATCTCCTCGGCCAGACTCCACATCGCCCCCGGTGACGTTCCTATGGAGGTTACGGACAAGCCTTCAAGTTCTAGCTTTGTGCTCGAGGTTGTAAGTATTTTTCTTCCCTTGGTACAGCTACCTTGGTTTTCATTTGTTAACCTCTTTTTTTTTTGTAAATAGGTCCCCGATCCGTTCATGCAATCAGTCCAGGATATTTTGGATCGTCTTGATCGGCGGGCCTTCACTCCGTCTCAGCCTTCCTCATCCTTAGCGCGAGCAACCACAGATTTGAAGGCCCTTCAGGAAGCCATTCGTCAATACGCGTCCTTCACTGGGCTGGACATCAGCCAGACTGCTCTTCCAAAGATAATGCTTAAACTATAGAGAGTTTCCTCTGAGTTGTCTCGGCTGTTGGCTTCTCCTACTTTACCTATACTAGTGAATAATCGGCTTTTCCTCCAAGACTTGCAGAATGAAGTAGAGGCTTTCATCCCTCGTTATCAATGTATACACAGCCAGAAAGTCGGGCTTCGTTCTTCGGTTGCAAAGAAAGAAGAACTATGTGATTGCCTTAATGCTCTCTGTCAATCCCTACGGGAAAATACGGACTAGATGATGATTGAGGAGTCGGTATTGCTAGATTTAGAGCGACAACTATGGGAGATCCAACGTCTCATTAAGGAGAGCTGCATGAGAAAATAGGCTAAGAGGAAAACCGTTTCTGCACAATTAGAGCAGGTGAACACATCTTTGGCGGAGTATGAAGACTTGGCCCAAATTGACTTTGAAAAGAGCCTGGTCGATCTTACTGCAGCTGATGGGGTGATGCAGCATGAGTGGTGACAGTTAAGGGAGGCATTTACGGTCCTAAAGGACAAAGCACTTACTGAGGACGTCCAACAACCACCATCCAATAACTGAATTTGTAATTTATTTAGGATGTTGCATCGTCCATTTTTCTATAAGTTACCATATGTTACCACGTCTTTATTTTAATAAAATGTTTATTATTATGATGTTTTTTTTTATTTCATTCCTATTCACATAACGCTACATTCTCATGTTCCCATAGCGAAGGCACATATTTTTTCAAGTATTTACCATTTATCGCTCTAACATGCATTCCTCCATTCAAATTCCTTAAATGATAAGCTCCATTTGGCAATACGTTTTCTACCTTGAAAGGTCCTTCCCAATTGGGCGACCATTTACCATACATAGGACTTTTAGTATCCAACGGCAGTATTGTCTTCCATACTAACTCTCATTTCCTGAACGATTTGGCCATGAATTTTTTATTATACCCTTTGGCCATTCTTTCCTTATATGCTTCCAAATGGTTAATGACATCACATTTAATATCATCTAACTCTGATAGATTTTAGATCATCGCTTCATTATAATCTTTTATCTTCAATTTATCCTGCAACGCCACCCTTGTAGATTTGACATTTACTTCCATCGGTAATACGGCCTCCTAACCATATACTAGTTGGAATTGGGTGACTGAGGTGCTTGTTTTTGGCGATGTCCTATATTCCCATAAAGCCTGACTTAGGCATTCGTCTCATTGCCTGACATTATCTGTTATCATCTTTCGAATTAAGCCTTTAAGGATTTTATTGGATGACTCGGCCTGACCATTTGACTGAGGGTAATATGTTGTATCATTTACTAACTGGATCCCATATCCGCCTAAAAAACACTTAACTTTTTCACCGTTCAGAGAAGTCCCATGATCTACCATCAATGTTTGGGGGATACTGAATCTATGAATAATATGCTCTTTAATAAATTTAATGATTCGTTCTTGGGAAATTTCTATTACTGGTATTGCTTCCACCCACTTGGTAAAGAAATCTATAACGACAATGATGAACTTGTGCCTTTTGCTTGATGTATGATAGATTTTTTCTATCAAATCAATCGCCCATCCTATGAATGGCCATGGTTTAATAATGGGGACCATTTCCATTGCTGGCGCTCGTTGTATGGGCTCATGTTTTTGACAAGCCATGCACCCTTTTCGCGTATGCTATGCATGACTCTCTCATTTTCGGTTAATAATACCCATTCCTTATGATTAACCATCTCATTTTTACCTCGGCTTGATGGGCCCCATAGACCCATTCATGCACTTCAGCCATAATGCTTTTGGCCTCTGACGACCCCACACACCTTAACATTAAACCATCTTGACACTTTTTGTACAATACATCCCCTAATACCATAAAGTTTAAAGCTTTCAATTTTAGATTTCGATTTCCTCCGTCCTCTGGATTATTCAAGAAATCTCTGATTTCTCTCCTCCAATCATCTCTGTCTCGGTTTTCAATGTCCAAAACGCCAACTTCATTCCTACGTCTGAGTAGAGCTGGTTTCATCTCTCCCTTTCCACACACACTGTCAAATCTAATCTTTTTATATCTTGAGGATGCTTGGGATAGCTCATTAGCTATCTCGTTCTTCGTCATTGAGACGTGCTCTAACTCTACAAAATCAATTTGATATAATAATTCTTGAGTTATTTCTAATAATGCCATGACTAACGAACTATGGCATCTAAAGGCCCTTATTATATGTTGCACCACAAGTTGTGAATCTCCTTTAATGGACACATTTCTTACTCTCATATCCATGAGTATTTCCAACCCGAATATTAAAGCCTCGTATTCGGCCTATTCGATGTGCTAGACCCATCGAAGTACACCGTCCATGGTTTTAAGCTGTATTCGTATATTTCTATTTCATTTTCTTTAGTTATGCTTAAACAAGGGTGATCAGCTAAAAAATCAGTAAGGACTTGGTTTTTAATGGCCCTTTGGGGTTTGTGCCGTATGTCGAACTCCGACAACGAAAGAGACCAAAAACCTACCCTTTGGTGCAAAATTGGACGAGAGAACATGTATTTCACTATATTGATCTTTGTAACTAGATACACAGTAGTCGGTCTAAGATTGGCTTGTAATTTAGTGCATGTAAAATACAAAGCCAAACACAATTTCTCCATTAGAGAATAATTACATTCGTATTTCAACAATTGTCGGCTGAGATAATAAATGGCTCTTTCTACGCCCATGTTATCATCATGCACGATCATTCCAGCTACAGACTGCTCCTCAGCAGATATGTATAGCTTCATTAGCCGTTCTAGCACGGGAGGTACCATCACTGGTGGTTTCGCTAAATAGTTTTTTAGGCTCTCGAAGGCTCTCTGATGTTCTTCTGTCCAGACGAGATCGTCCTTTTCTTTTAGCCTCAGTAGAGATGAGAAGTCTTTAGTTTTACCTGCACAAATAAATCTCCTTAAAAAATTAATTTGCCTTAAGAACCTTTGCAACTCTTTCTTGTTTTTGGGAGGTTTGGCCCCCATGATCACTCGAGATTTGTTTTCATCGATTTCAATCCTCCTTTGATGGACTAGAAAACCTAGAAAGTTCCCGATGCTAACCCCGAAAGCAGACTAGGCAGGGTTTAATTTTAGTTTGAACTTCCTCATCCGCTCAAAAACCATTCTTAAGTGGTTAAAATGTTCGTCTATGGCCATAGACTTAGCCACTATATCGTCCACATAAAATTCTACAAAATTATTAATCATGTCATAAAAGATTAAGTTCATAGCTCGTTGGTAAGTGGCTCCGACATTTTTTAGACCGAATGGCATCACTACCCACTCATAACACTCTAAAGACCTTGGACATCTAAAAACCATTTTTTGAACTTCATCCTCGACAATATAAATCCGGTTATACCTCGCATACCCATCCATGAAGGAATACACTTGGTATCCCGTGGTGGAGTCTTCTAAAGAATCTACCGTAGGCATAGGGTATTGATCTTTTGGCATTGCCAAGTTTAAATTTCTAAAGTTTATGTAGATTCTCAATTTTCCATTTTTCTTTATGACTGGGACAATATTCGATAACCATTCTACATATATGGTCATCCTGATGAATTTTCCTTTAATAGACGTTCGACCTCTTTCTTAATGTCAGGCAAGACATTGGGTGCAAACCTCCTGGGAGGTTGTTTATATGGTTTGTAGTTTGGCATAATGGGCAGCCTGTGCTCTACCAAAGTTTTATCTAAACCAGACATTTCCTCATAGTCCCAAGCAAAGCAATCTCTATAACTTTTTAGAAGAGAAATTAGTTCTTTGCGTACCTGAGCATCAAGCTTCTTGCTGATATAGGTACTGCGTTTATCGCCCTCATCTCCCAAGTCGACTTCCTCCAAAACATCTGGTGCCCTCGTAATGCTTGTCTTCTGATGTCCATTTAGAGTGCATTCTAGATCTTTCTTTTCTTCCCATAGTTTTTCATCCAATTCCTTTGGTCGTTCGTCCAAACAATCCACCCCGTATGATTCTATAATTTTTTCTTCTACCTGATGAGTTATCAATTTTCCTTTTAAGGCCGAGATTGCAGTCTGGGTATTAATTTCGACTTCCCGTTCCCGAACATAAGCCATTAAGTTGGCTTTGGTAGACGTGGGTGCGACTTGTTCTTTAATATGTTCACTTTTCTTCATTCGACTTGCTGGATTCATGGCCACATTCAGGCCTCTCGAAGGCCACTATGGTTGGCCTTATTTGTATGATTAATTCGTTCAATAACTCTGTGGCGTATGGCTCATCATTTTGGGCCTCTACGGATGAATTCCCCATTTCATCTGACATTTTGTCTGGCCCGTAATTTCCTTCATACATGAAATATTCTGCCGAATTTGTTTCTTCCGAGAAAGGTCTATTGCTGATTCTAAAAAGTTAAACATTGATGGAGAGAAGAAGGTATACATCGGCTGCCCTGAATCCCATCTCGTCTCAAAAGCATGTTATATGTGGTCGGTCCATCTATGACAAAAAACATCGTTGTCTTAGTAGTGCTTCCTACCTGTAGGTCTAATAAGACGACTCATTTAGTCGTCATTGCTCCCCCATTGAAGCTTGTGAGCACTGTAGGAAACAGCTTTTCCTTAGCGCAGCAGAAGTTGCTATTGTGGGCATCGGCTCCGGTATGGACCTTTAAAATTTTCTCGGCCTTCTCCTTTGTTGAAGTCAAACTCCATCAAACACTTGATGAATTTCCTTTAAGATTCTACCGTAGAATCAACCACCCAATCTTCCGAGCTATATCTTGAAACCAACAAACCAAAGTGTGGGCTTCACTCACAAAGATCAACCTCTAAACTATTTAGAGAAGTATCAAACTCTAAACTATTTAAAGAAATGATATTGTCACAAATTGTTTTGGAAAGATGAACTAAATCAATATCTAACTCAAGTAGAATTATTATGTCTTAACAATTAAGAAAAATTCTTGATTTTCACACACTCTCACAACTTTTGTGTTTGTTTGAATTTTCTCTCTAACTCTAATTTTTGTGTGTAAATGGTTTTTGCAAAATTCAATCTATTTATAGAATGGAGAGTGTAGAGAATTGATTCTTTCCAATTTCAACTACCAACATCCACTCACTTTTTAAATGGAAAAAACACTTGAGTGGAGTGTCAACCAAATCCATTTGATAATGGAACAAGTTAGGTAATTAGGTCAAAATTAATTAACAAAAACTTGGTGGATGATTTGGCAAACCATTAAGGCTTGTCTTGATAATGCATTTACCATTATCAAATAATGATGTCATAATTATCTCATAATTATTAATGATGTAATAGTTATCTTTTAATTATTATTTGATTATCTCATAATCAAAAATATTAGAAAACATAATATTAAACTAATTTAATATTGTTTTCATTTCTGACAAAAATTATTATTAATCATATTAATAACATATAAATATAATGTGAGCATATTATTAGACAATTTAATTATATTAGGCTTGCTATAGTTAATTGAGCTAGCACGGGGACCAAAAGGACCTACGGTTCCGAGCTCTAATAATTCTGAAATATTAATTAAACCCTTTAATCAAATATTACGAATTATTAACTTTGCGTTATTCCACTAAAAACTCGAAGTTGAACTCTCGTTACCGTAGATGGAAAATAATCTGAACAACTTCGGTGTCCAACGATATAGTCATTACATATAGATATATCCCTTCACGAATATCTCATAATAAGAGTCGGGTCAAAAGTCCGTTAAACCCCTCTAAATATTTTGTCTCTTAAGCACCATTGATTCTATAATGAACAATTAATTCATAAAAATTATGAACATAAAACGTTCTATTCGTAATAGATAAGTTGAGCGCTCAAAATGTTCAAGTCCCGAATCAACTCTTAAAAAAGATATTCTTCTGTTTCTCGTAAAAATGAGTGAATTTCATATCTATGTAAAACGTTCCCAGCTACACACCAAACCATATCCCCAAAATACGTAGTTATTGGCCGAGAATGCTACACCAACCTCACCATAGTAAATCAAAGGATATAGCCTGACATGCAAGAGTTCGTAGTACACTCAGGATTAAGATTAATCCATATATGACCATCTACTAGATAAAATGAATTTCTTCAGTTAACAGATATTAAAAGAAATTTGTATTTATCTAAGTTCAGTCTTATATGATCTCATCATACAAGGTGCCTCCATTCTCATGTCACTACATGAATGATCTCAGATCAAGGTCGTCATACAAGTATAGAATGGACCGCAAATATAGATATACCACAAACAAAGTACTCTCTTTGTTTGCTCTCTATAGACTATTTAGATTACTAACTCCAGACTTAAATCCTCTTATGCATCAAACATACTATAAGTCTGAAGGTACAAGAGTAATCAAGGTAAACAAGATAATTAGACAATATGCGATATAAATCAAACAACTTTGATAAAATGAATAATGTATTTTTATTATTACAATAATCAATTCCGTTTATGATAAATGAAGCTCCATGACATAAATCTCAATAATCTTCCACTTGGACGAGAGCAAATGGGACATATCATGTAATCCTAAACCCTTTAGGTGACCTTCAAATATTTTAGCCGATAAGTTCTTTGTAAACGGATCAGCTAGGTTGTCTGCGGATGGAATCTACATGACAACGACATCTCCTCTCTTCACTATCTCCCTTATAAGGTGATATTTTCTCTCAATATGTTTACCCATATTGTGGCTTCTTAGTTCTTTGGAGTTCACACTACACCACTGTTATCGCAATAAAGTGTGAGTGGTTTATCCATATCTGGAACAACTTCCAGATCTGTCAAGAACTTACGAAGCCAGACTGCTTTCTTGGCTGCTTCACTAGATGCTACATATTCAGCCTCCATGGTGGAGTCATCAATACGAGATTGCTTTATGCTCCTCCATACTATAGCCCCACCACCTAGGGTGAACACTAATCCAGATGTTGATTTCCTAGAATCGACATCCGTATGAAAATCAGAGTCAATATATCCTCTCAGAATCATATCATGACTTGTATATACAAGTATATAATTTCTCGTTCTCCGAAGATACTTGAGAATACCGCTACCCAATGATCTAATCCTGGGTTGGATTGAAACCTACTGACTACTCCCACTGCAAAACAAATGTCTGGTCTTGTGCATAACAAAGCATACATAAGACTTCCAACTGCTGAAGCATGTGGAATATGTCTCATCTCTTTAACTGCTTGAGGTGTCTTAGGAGATTGTTCCTTAGACAAATGAATTTCATGCCTGAAAGGTAAATTACCTTTCTTGGAATTCTGCATACCAAATCGCACAAGAATCTTGTCGATATAGGTTGTTTGAGACATTACTAACAGTCATTTCTTGCAATCCCGAATGATCTGACACAAGTACATAACTAACGTCTCCCAAATCTTTCATTTGGAATTGGTTAGCTAGCCAGATTTTCACATCCGATAATATATTTACATCATTCCCAATGAGTACAATATCATCAATGTATAACATAAGGAAAACCACCTTACCATTAATGATGCGCTTGTAGACACAAGGCTCATTGATGTTCTGCTCAAAGTTATAAGACTTTATCGTAGTATCAAATATTATGTTCCAAAATCTAGATGCTTGCTTAAGTCTATAAATGGATATTTGCAACTTGCAAACTTTTTGCTCTTAACCTTGGGTAATGAACCCCTCTGGTTGTACCATATAGATACTCTCATCAAGATTGTCATTCAAGAATGCAGTCTTGACGTCCATTTTCCAATCTCATAGTCATAATATGCGGCAATGGAAAGAAGAATCCTGATGGATTTTAGCATGGCTACTGGCAAGAAAGTTTCTTCTTAGTCAACTCCCTCCTTTTGGGTATAACCCTTTGCCACTAGCCTAGCCTTGAAAGTCTGTACTTTCCCATCTATTCCTCTTTTTCTCTTGTAGATCCATTTGCAACCTATGGGTTTTACTCCATCAGGTTGGTCTATAAGTTCCCAGACTGAGTTAGAGTACATAGACTCTATCTCGAGGTTCATGGCTTTGAACCATTCCTCTTTATCGGTATCTTCGATTGCACTACGATATATCAATGGATCATCTATACCATCACAAGATGAAACAACTTGCACCTCACCATTTTCTAGATAGAGTTCAGGTTGTCTTACAACCCTCCCACTACGTCTAGGTGGTATAGTATCCTGATAAATTTGCATCTGACTTTCAGATGTAGAAGGTGTTATGTGTTTGTCAACATTTGAAGATGGTGTACTGGTCGTACCAGCAAGTAACTCCTCAAGTAACACTTTACTTCGAGGTTTGAACTCTCTCATATAGTCCTCCTCAAGAAATGTAGCATTTGTCGACATAAATACTTTATTATCTTCTTGACTATAAAAGAATCCACATCTAGTTTCCTTAGGATAACCTACAAATAGGCACACCCGTGAACATGGTTCCAACTTAGTAGTCTTGTTCTTTAGTACATGTGCTGCACACCCCCATATGCTGAAATGTCACGAACTAGCTTTACGACCATTCCACAACTCTAAGGGAGTCTTAGGAATAGACTTAGAAGGAACTATATTCAGAATATATATTGATGTTTGCAATGCATACCCCCAGAATGAACTAGGTAGAGTGCTATAAATAACATTAATCTCATCATGTCTAGTAGGGTCCGATTTCTCCTTTCTACAACGCCATTTTTTTTGTGGTGTTCCAAGCGCTATGAGCTGTGAAATAATTCCATGCTCAACTAATAATTCCTCGAAATCTCTATCAAGGTATTCTTCTCCACAATCTGATCATAGAATTTTGATGCTTTTACCTAACTGGTTCTCAACCTCAGCAAGATATTCTTTGAACTTTTCAAATGTATCTAACTTGTGCTGCATTAGGTAAACATACCCATATCTGGAATAATCGTCAATGAAAGTGACGTAGTATTCATAACCACCTCGGGCTTGTACTTTAATCGGTCTGCAAACATCAGAATGTATTAGCTCTTATCCCTTTTTCCAGTAAAAGGTCTCTTAGTCATTTTGACTTCTAGATAAGATTCGTAGAAAGGTAAAGTACCGAGTTTTAACTGATTTAAAACTCCATTCTTAATTAGTCTATCTATCCGGTCAAGGTTAATGTGACCAAGTCTAAGGTGCCATAAATAGGTATCATCATGAGAAATCTTTTGCCGTTTAGTTTTAGATCTTTCAATCCTAAACATTTCAGTGTTAAACAGTGATTCAAGCATTAACGGCCTTAATACATATAGATTACTCTCAGAGTTTATCGTGCATATATTTAATCCATTTATATTAATAATAACTGATTTATTATCAAATGAAAAAGAAAAACCATGTTCCATTAGTTTTGTTACAAAAATCAAATTCCTACGAAAATCAGGAATATAAAGCACATCATTTAAACATAAATAACTATTATTAAATTTTAATGTGGAAACTCCCACTGCTCTAGCTGAAATAGCTTCCATTATCCCAACTCTCATGGTGAAGCTACCTTCAGCAAGGTCCCTCCATGAGTCAAGAAGCTGCAAAGAATAACAAAAACATGGTTAGTGGCACCAGAATCAACAATCCAAGAAGATTCTAAGGTGTCCCAAGATCATTTAAGCAATGAAATCATGTGAATACTAAAGTAAGAATGGCGGAATCATATTTACAAAGAGCGGATGTTGGATGCGTTGAACACAAAAATTTGCTTCCTTGATGAATTCGGCCAAGCTCCTTCTTTGAATTGAAATCCAAGCTCCAAGCTTTTGATGATGATTCCAAGCTCAATGATAGGTTTCCCTAACACCTTATATGATCCTTTGAATGTGCTAGCAACATATAAAATTTTGCAACAAAATCTTCTTGTTCTTCCTCCTTGTTCGGCCAAAGAAGAAAATTATAGAGATAGTAATTTTTTGTTCAAAAACCGTGAATGAGAGAGGATGAGATGAAGTGAAGTTGACTTGTTTTAATTTCCAAAACAAAAACAAAGATATACCAAACCATGTTTTGGTAAAAGGTCAATCATTCCATCAACTTGGAGTGTAGAACAAGTCTTCACTAACCCACCAAAACCCATCACCATAAAGTTAATTAAAGTGACAAGTGATGTGACTTGTGATGTGACATGTGGGCCCCACTTGAATTCAAAATCCGAGTGGGCCCGCAAACACTCCCGGGCTCGGGTTCGCTAATTCCGAATTAACGAACTTTCCGTTGCGACGTAATTAAATCAAATTTAATTAAATAATTATGCCTAGCAAAATTACTATTCACGTCGCTCGCGAATTAATTCGTTCGCCCGAATTAAAATCCAATTTTAATTACGCGTCGAAATCTAATTTCGTTTAATACATCAAATATATTATTTTATCGATTAATTCCAAATCAATCGTTCTCTCTCTTCAAATAGTATTTTATCCTAGATAAAATTTCTCTCTAATTAATCCTAGATTAATTATGTTCGAATCATACGTCATCGATGAATCTTCGGGAAGCGACCCATGAGATCCCTGGATATGTTGGCAGTAAATCCGATCGTCGGACTATCCGAACACGTACGTACCTCGTACTACATTTTTACCGATTTGTTGGCTTCTAGCAAAGCACCGTGCCTACCCAATTCTCCAGAAATATTCTTAAAGGAATATATAATCTATGTCGGGCGTAGTATACGTAGTATTACGTATTGCGATCCTGTATCGAATGTCACATGCAAGGCCTGGGGTTGGAATAGTGTCTGCCCCGTATGAAGCATATACCGGATCACAAACAACTAGTCTCTTTAATTGGATAATCATGATCTTGTCATATTATCCCGATGGTTGCAACCAATTAGAGTACCAGTTTTGTATCCATGCGTGATCATCATCTCCACATGACTGAAGTGATACTTCCGTCTTGACATCACACCCAATACACTACAATTCTCAATAAACCCCGAAGAGGCATACACAGGTTAAAGTCCTGGACGACCAAAACCAAAGCGTATTGATTGTCGCAAGTACTAGCGATGCAAGTCTCAGGTTAAGACCAAATACACCTACCCTGATGCGAATTCCCATAGATACATAGTCATACTACCAATGGGATTCCGCGGAGTCTATCCAGAGCGAAGCTGTTTCCGTACCATCTGTAAACACAACCTCCTATTACACTTGCATAAGTATCCAATACTTAAATATATGAGAATTATTTCGTTACGCTTCCATAACACGCATAAGTGCAATACTAGTCTATTCCGTATTATCGATGTCCAGTCTCGATAATACTACGACTAGGGATATTTAATGATTAAACCTTTATGGATTGATATTGTCTCATATCTAATAATTCGGAACTAATCATAAGGACTTTTATCATTTATATATTTAAGTAATCAAATTACAAAATGATAAAATGTAATTTCATTGTCACATAGTTAATTTGTAAAAAAACCACAATGTCTTTTACAAATAGTGACGCTATGGGTCATAATTGTCCAACAATCTCCCACTTGGCCTATAGCCAGTCACTCAAGCATCTAACACCTGAACTATGTACATGTCGCTCAACCTTTTGCTGAGGAATAGCTTTCGTCAGCGGATCTGCAATATTGTCCTCTGATGCGACCTTATCGATCTTCACATCGCCACGATGTATGATCTCACGAATCAGATGGAAATGTCGAAGAACATGCTTGGATCGTTGAAGAGACCTCGGTTCTTTAGCCTGCGCTATAGCCCCGTTAGAGTGACGACATGTGACACTGGCAACAGTCCCCTTTTGGACTGATCCATGTTGAATCTCTTCAACACTTTGTCAATGTACGTGCTCTGGGAGAGTCCAAGTAGCTTTCTAGATCTATCCTGGTAGATATTTATTCCTAGAATAAAGACTGCTTCTCCCAGATCCTTCATGGAGAATTTTAATGAAAGCCAAGCTTTCACCGACGTTAACATGGGAATGTCATTGCCAATAAGCAATACATCATCAATGTAAAGGACAATGAATGTCAGTGCGCTCCACTAACCTTCTTATATACACAAGGATCATCCTCGTTTTGAAAGAAATCATATTCTTTTATGATCTCATCAAAATGTTGGTTCCAAGAACGCGATGCTTGCTACAATCCATAAATGGATCAATTTAACTTACAAACCTTCTTTGCAAGTCTTGGTACGACAAAACCATCAGGCTGTTGCATATAAACATCCTCCTAAAGGTTTCCGTTAAGGAAATCGGTTTTGACGTCCATCTGTCATATCTCGTAATCGAAATATGCAGCAATAGCAAGCATTATCCGAATGTATTTAATCATGGCAACGGGTGAAAATGTTTCGTCGTAATCGACACCATGTCGTTGACGATACCCTTTCGCTACAAGCCTAGCTTTGTACATTTGTACGTTGCCATCCATGTCAGTATTCTTCTTGAAGACCCATTTGTAACCAATAGGCTTTACGCCTTCTGGTGCATCAACCAGTGTCCAAACTTGGTTGGTGTACATGGAATCCATTTCAGAATTCATGGCATCTTGCCATAAACCAGAGTCGATACCTTGTATCGCTTCCTAATACGTAGCCGGCTCATCTTCCTCAATAAGATTAATATCCACATGAGGTGAGATCAGAAACCCATACCTCTCAGGTTGTTTTCTGACTCTCTCCGACCTACGCGGTCCTTGTGTATTCGAAGATTATGGTACAGTCTCATCCCTGATGAACTGTTCATGTTCCGTTAAGGATTTTGTGCCAAGAACAGTATCACTCCGATTTTCATCGAGTTCTACTTTCCTCCCACTTATCACTGCATTTAGGAAGTCCTTCTCAAGGAAAACCGCATGTAGAGCAACAAATACTTTGTTCTCTTGTGGGTGATAGAAGTAATATCATTTGGTTCCCTATGATATCCTACAAATAGGCATTTATCTGATTTGGGTTCTAGTTTGGTACCTTCCAAACGTTTGACGTATGCCCAGCAACCCCAAATCTTCAGGAATGAGAAACCCGGTTTCTTTCCTTTCCATATTTTATACGGAGTCTGTTGAACAGACTTTGACGGAACCTTATTCAAAATAAGTATTGCACTGTTCAATGCATATCCCTAGAAGGAAATAGGTAGCTCTGTGCGACTCATCATAGACCTTACCATGTCTAACAAAGTTCGGTTTCTCCGTTTGGACACACCATTTAATTGCGGTGTTCCTGGAGGAGTCCACTGTGAAAGAATACCATATTCTTTCTAGTAATCGAGAAACTCATTGCTCAAGTATTTTCCACCACGGTCCAACCGTAATGTCTTAATACTTTTGCCGGTCTATTTTGCTACTTCGTGTCGAAACTCTTTGAATTTCTCAAAGGTTTCCGACTTGTGTCTCATAAGATACACATAACCATAACGCGATGCATCATCCGTAAAGGTTACGAAGTATTCATATCCACCTCTAGCCTGGCTAGACATGGGCCCACATACGTCACTATGAACGAGGGCAAACAGTTCGGTGGCACGTACACCTTTACCGCTAAAAGGTGATTTAGGCATCTTGCCTAATAAATAAGATTCACAGAAGTCATATGAATTTGGATCAAATTCGTCCAAGTACCCACTCTTCGAAATTGTGGATATATGTGTCTTGTTTATGTGTCCCAAACGACAATGCCACATATAAGTTTCATCTTTGTTACTTACTTTAAGCCTTTTGTTTGTTACATTATATGTTTGAGATTGATTCATATTCAAAATACAAAGACCATTATTTACATCAGCAGTGCAAATTTCCATATCATTTTTATACATAAAACACCTAGTGTTTTTAAATACAAAAGTGTACCCACATTAGGCTAACATAGATACAGAAATAATATTCCTAGTCAAACTAGGTACATAATAACAGCCTGTAAGTTTAAGTACATGCCCCGAGGGCAATTCCAAAATGGCGACTCGTGTCCCATTTCCAACGCGGAGCTCAATCTCTCCTGAGGCTAGTCTCCTACTAATATGTAGATCCTGCACATCAATACATATATGAGTACCACAACCAGAATCAAAAATCCAATTTTTAAGACTAGTAGTAGACATGTTTATTTCTATAACAAACATACCTGAAGCCGGTGCCTTGCCCGCTTTGATTTCCTTCATATGTGCCTTGTACTTGCGGCAGTCACGCTTCCTGTGACCCCGCTTCCCGCACTGAAGACATACATCTTAGGATTTTTCCTTACCCTTCCCAGAAGGTTTTGACGATTTGGACTTGCCTTTCTTCTTATTCTTCTTCTTTACACCTCTAGTCGCCTTGGGCCAAGCCCTTGGAGTCTGAGATGTTGAAGCGAAGTGCGCCTCGCGCTTCTTGACCTTTAGGAGCTATTTTTCTGCTTCGCGCAGTGTGGACATCAACTCTCCAAGAGTTTGGTCTTGGTTCAACATATTATAGTTCATGATGAACCCACTCCAAGTGTCGGGGAGAGACTGTAGGATCAAATCTACTGAAGTCTCAGCCTCGAAGACGATGCCCATCTGTCACAGCTACTCAATGGCAGCAATCATCTATGACACATGGTGCTCAACAGACGTACCCTCTGTCATGCGAGCGCGGAAGAGCTTCTTCTGCAACTCATATCTTTGCGATCTAAGATTAGATCGGTGAAGATCATGTAACTTCACCATCATCTCATAGGGATCCAATCCCTTATTTTGATGACGGAATTGCGGAGTCATAGCAGCAAGCATTACCGATTGAGCAGTCGAGTTGTCATTGCTATGAGTCTTCCAAAGCTCTAGCTCAAGCAACTGATCAGGTCGGGGCTTAGGCCCAAGAGGTCTCTCTATAGTGTATAGCAACTTCTCGGATCCCAGGACAATCTTGAGATTCATGTCTCAATCTTGAAAGTTTGTGCCATTAAAGACATTATCGCCCATGACAATATCTCTAATGTTTAACTTTCCTGTCATCTTAATCACAATAGTCCAACTATTCGATTAACGATGTATGGGTACAGTCTAACTGTTACAAGAAAAATAATAAAATATTAGTCCAACTGATAAATATAATTGACGAAATAATTTGAAAGCGCGTAAAGCTAAGTATTTGAATGAAATTGAAAATTCAATACTAGTCTCCCATTATTTTTCGGCGAGCCTCTAACCCTCTGTTGAGTACTCGGGAAACCTAGTTTCCTAGTGGGCTAGGATCCCGTTAAACAACACACTACCTTGACTTTGGCCAACAAGCTGTATGATATTTAACTAGGTAGATCTCTAAGATCAATTAGATCTCATCCAATTCCTAAATCCGGTAGGTGGACCTCCAAGTCAGAAACATATATACAATATATATATGTCAAAATATCCAATATATTTTCCTAACCTTTTTCCTCTGAATCAACTAAGCCTTGGCTTTGGCACAACAAGCTTAATGATTCCAGTTAAGCCGAACCCATTGACTTTGGAAAGCTTCGTAATCGATGTCGATGGACAAGAAGTGATCTTGACTTTGGCCAACAAATCACAACTTGGACAAGACATACGATATGGAACAAAGCCTTCATAATTCAAACACATCCGCGATGGACAAAGGTCTTGACTTTGGCCAACAAACCAGTGCCAATCTTGGATCTTGAGAATGAATCACTCAATGGAAGGAAAACACTTAATATTTATTGTGGGTTTTTCGCGTAAATTGGCAACCAATTTATTATCTTTGTTAGGTCTCATCATACATCCTTAAGCATGCATTCTAAAAGCATAATAAGGCGCGGTAAATAAATTAATAATGATATGCGGATGTATATCTCACAGATTGTTCCTAGAACAAATCACTCAATTTCCTCTCCCCGGCTAGCACTATTCTAACTTCTACCCAATTACATAATAAAATTAGAGAAACCTCATTAACATTGAGGGGAATTAGGTGAGAAGAGAATTACAAAGAACCGAGAGATAAGGCTAGACACGCAGGTCCAATTTAATAAATTCTAAATTTACAACAATTTCCAAAATTGTCCTTTCCCTTCTAATATCCATCTGATATACATTATACATTCAACACATCCATGTATTCACACAAAGCATGTTATTCAATCAATCTAATCCAATTAATTAATCTTTGAATAAAGTGATCATCCAATGTTCAAACAACGATTTGATTTGCGCGAGTCCAACTCGTTTAAGAATAAGTACTCAAAGTACGAATTCTTGAATTATATCGAACTACAATTTAAATCTAATTTAATTCGTATTCAATACTAATATTATATTTAATTCCAAATTAAATAATTACACTTTTAATGCGCCTTTATGACTTAGATTCCAAATCTAATCTAAATGGGTCTCAAAGCCCAATTAACATCCAATGTCATTTAATTAAAGTCCAATGGGCTTTCAATTAATTTCTTAAGGCATGGACTTTGGTCAATATGGGTTAAACCCAAATACCAAAGTCCAATTAAGGAATCACCCTATTTGCCAAGAAACCAATTTCGGCCCATTAGGCCCAATTAAACATAAAAGGCCCATTTGTCATATTTGGACTTAATGGAATGGTTTAGGCCCAATTTGGATCCAATCCAATTGACCTAAACCAACTTGGCCCAACCAAGCCCATTAGGCCCAAATAAAACATTGGAAGCCCAATTCTAAATTAAGCCCAACTAATTAAATTTTAATATTTCAAATATCATGATTTAATTAATTAAAGTGCTTAGCCATGATTAATTATTTAAATTAACATTTCCAAAATACTAATCTAATCAATTAATCATGCTTATTCATAATCAATACATGTCCAACATTATTGTTACAAAATCATCTCATTTTCAAGCTCTTATGGTCACGGCATTGAGGGATTTTTAAAAACCGATATCGATTTCAATCCAATTAAATCATAAATCAATTTATCCCAAGTCTTTAAACTCATCCAATGATCAAAAAAATAAAAAATACCATTACATAGGGTTTATATTGTATTCGGCCATCATACCCAAATTGGGGAAAAATAATCCAATTAGTTTTTCATCAATTTGATCATATATAACTCCAAGTTATCTATATACAAGCATACTCAAACAAACAATTTGGTTAAATCATGCTCAAATCAAATTTACCCAAATTTTAGCATATAAACCCTAATCAATTTCATGCTCAAATAGGCTCTGATACCATTGTTGGGTTTCTAAGGTGTCCCAAGATCATTTAAGCAATGAAATCATGTGAATACTAAAGTAAGAATGGCGGAATCATACTTACAAAGAACGGATGTTGGATGCGTTGAACACAAAAATTTGCTTCCTTGATGAATTCGGCCAAGCTCCTTCTTTGAATTGAAATCCAAGCTCCAAGCTTTTGATGATGATTCCAAGCTCAAGGATAGGTTTCCCTAACACCTTATATGATCCTTTGAATGTGCTAGCAACATAGAAAATTTTGCAACAAAATCTTCTTGTTCTTCCTCCTTGTTCGGCCAAAGAAGAAAATTATGGAGAGAGTAATTTTTTGTTCAAAAACCGTGAATGAGAGAGGATGAGATAAAGTGAAGTTGACTTGTTTTAATTTCCAAAACAAAAACAAAGATATACCAAACCATGTTTTGGTAAAAGGTCAATCATTCCATCAACTTGGAGTGTAGAACAAATCTTCACTAACCCACCAAAACCCATCACCATAAAGTTAATTAAAGTGACAAGTGATTTGACTTGTTATGAGAATGTAGGGCCCACTTGAATTCAAAATCCGAGTGGGCCCGCAAACACTCGCGGGCTCAGGTTCGCTAATTCCGAATTAACGAACTTTCCGTTGCGACGTAATTAAATCAAATTTAATTAAATAATTATGCCTAGCAAAATTACTATTCATGTCGCTCACGAATTAATTCTAAATTAATTCGTTCGCCCGAATTAAAATCCAATTTTAATTCCGCGTCGAAATCTAATTTCGTTTAATATATCGAATATATTATTTTATCTATTAATTCCAAATTAATCGTTCTCTCTCTTCAAATAGTATTTTATCCTAGATAAAATCTCTCCGTAATTAATCTTAGATTAATTATATTCGAATCATACGTCATCGGTGAATCTTCGGGAAGTGACCCATGAGATCCCTAGATATGTTGGCAGTAAATTCGGTTGTCGGACTATCCGAACACGTACGTACCTCGTACTATGTTTTTATCGATTTACGAGACATTTTTGGCTTCTAGCAAAGCACCGTGCCTACCCAATTCTCCAGAAATATTCTTAAAGGAATATATAACTTATGTCAGGTGTAGTATACGTAGTATTGCGTATTGCGATCCAGTATCAGATGTCACTTGCAAGGCCTGGGGCTGGAATAGTGTATGCCCCGTACGAAGCATATATTGGATCACAAGCAACTAGTCTCTTTAATCGGATAATCATGACCTTATCATATTATCCTGATGGTTGCAACCAATTAGAGTACCAGTTCTGTATCCCTGCGTGATCATCATCTCCACATATCTTGACATCACACCCAATACACTACGATTCTCAATAAACCCAAAAGAGGGGTACACAGAACCTGTTAAAGTCCTGGACGACCAAAACCAAAGCGTATTGATTGTCGCAAGTACTAGCGATGCAACTCTCAGGTTAAGACCAAATACAACTACACTGATGTGGATTCTTATAGACACATAGTCATACTACCAATGGGATTCCGCAGGGTCTATCCAGAGCGAAGCTGTTTCCGTATCATCGGTAAACACAACCTCCTATCACACTTGCATAAGTATCCAATACTTAAATATATGAGAAATATGTCGTTACGCTTCCATAACACGCACAAGTGCAATACTAGTCTATTCCGCATTATCGATGTCCAGTCTCGATAATACTACGACTAGGGATATTTAATGATTAAACCTTTATGGATTGATATTGTCTCATATCTAATAATCTGGAACTAATCATAAGGACTTTTATCATTTATATATTTAAGTAATCAAATTACAAAATGATAAAATGCAATTTCATTGTCACATAGTTAATTTGTACAAAAACCACAATGTCTTTTACAAATAATGACGCTATGGGTCATAATTGTCCAACAGTTCACAGTGGAAAAAGTTTCATTTGGCTTTGGTTCCTTTAGAGCCTTTGTTCTTATTCTTTTTAATTGGTTTTTCCTTTGCCTTCCAATTGCATTTCTTCTTCTTCTTTGCAGATTTAGAAGATTTGGCAACATTTGCCTCGGCATTGGACCTACGAGGACCATTCATAACGGACTCATAATTGGTGAGGTCATTTAGTAGTTCAGTCAACGTAAAGTCAACTTATTCATAGGACAATTATTTTTAAACTGTAGGAAACTCTTCGTAAGGGTTTCCATGATCATTGTCACCTGGCTTTGTACATTGATACGTGCACCATGGGTTTCATCCATATTAAGATGAGACATCATCCTTAACATATGGTCTCTGACTGATGTGTCTTCCTTAATTCTAGCGGTCAATACAAAGACTATTGCCCCATGTTGTTGCCGGTCTGAAGTTTGCCCAAACATGTTCTGTAATGACTGTATAATCATTGATGTTGTCGCCATAGGCTCATGTTGTGCAGCAAGAACCTCAGACATGGATGTTATCAAATAGCTATGGGCTTTCTCATCAGCTTTAATCCAATTATTATAGGCATTACGTGCAGCTCTGCCAGCATTTGGTGCTAGCTCAGGAGGACATTCCTCCATTAGGATAAATTTAAGGTCTTCGCAGACCAAAATAGCATTCATGTCACTTTTCCATTTAACATAGTTTTCCCCGATTAATTTTTCTTGTTGTTTGAGAATTGAGATAATTGCAGATGCCATGGCTGAAAAATAATAAACGTGTATTCAACATTCATTCATCGCATATTAAAACTGTCAAAAATTTAGGTATAAAATTAAACATGATGCATGATCAATGTATAATGAATTAGAAACCTAAAAGAATTACTATGCCACAGACATCTATCATTCCACAAATAAGTGTCGTCGTAGGGTAGGTCAAGTATTCGCATGATAGACTGAGACATTCTCAATTGATTAATATATCTTAAATAACTCTTATTCCTATATTAATCAACTACCGTTATTTTGATCAAGGAATCTCTGATTAACAATTTAATCATTCATTTGTGAGTGTTGTAGGGGTTTTATTGCGGATATCCGGTAACGCAGCGGAAACTGTGGAAAATCAAATTTTCCGATTTCAAAACTTTTTCTCGGATTAATAAAATAAACTTATTTATTTTATTATCCAATAATCAAATTATGAAATAAAACACTATAAATCAAAATTTTGTGTAATTACCGAATTACTCCTATACTTTGCATTTTGTTCATTTTAGTCCGAAATTGGTCAAAACAATTTTGAATGATTCTAAATCATTACTAATATGAATTTAACATATCCCAAATGTCAAAATACAATTTGCAACAAAAAAAACCCAAAATAAATCCACCAAGGCCGAGAGTCTTCAAGAAGAAATTTAATGTGCATTTTGCACTTTACATGTTCAAAACACATCCAAATGAAATCCAATCAACATAAGATTTTATGTGTATCATATACACATCCAAATACACAACATAAATGAAAAGACCCAAATTTGGAAGTGGTCTTAAACCCTAATTTTTCAATTTCTTCAAATTGGATAAATTAGACCAAATTGGTTAAATCAATTACTTCAATCATGTTTCTTCCATCCAAATCAAGTCTCAACACAAATAGATCAAATCTAGGTCATTTAGGAGTGGGTCAACAACTCTAGATTAGCAACAAGGTTCTAAAAACCATAAAAGAATGCTTATTACTACACTAGTAACAATCTTCCAAGTTCATACATGCTTAACCCCTTCATCAAACTTTCATCCATCAAAAAAACAAAAATAAAGAATAGAAAAACTTAAGAACATCATCAAGTGAAGCCCACAACAAGAGGAAAAATTTACTCTCTAATGGAAGGTTGGAAATACTTACTAAATTCCAAGCTTTTCTTTGATTTTTCTTTTCTTTCTCTCTACCTTCTTTGCTTTTGTTTTAATGGAGTGTGATAAAGTGTATTAGGTTATTCAAACCCTAAAATAAAAGAAACAATATATACTTGCTTATTACTACACTTGGCCGAATTTTGGCTAAGGAAAAACAAGACAAATATTTTTCATTTCATTTGAATTTGAATTTTGCCAACTTATTAAAATGATCATTACACTTTAATGATATTTTTCAACAAAGTCAACAATTGCAACTTAGCCATTAAAACAAATATCATAACTTAAAATATCTATACTTTAATTAATTTAATCATTTAACAATTAATTAATTAATTAACTAAATACAAATATATTAAATATATGTATAATATTTAAATTAAATATTAAATACATATATTCATTTATGAAATTAGTCAAATATCTCAATTTGACAATTAATTAATGTGTATTTGAATTAATCAAGTATTAAATGCAAATACACAAAAATTAAGGAAATGCCTATCGGGTCCCTACACATGTATTTTGCGTTTAACCTTTAAACGACTTTATAAATAATCAATATTGTTTATTAATGCTGCCCTAATGCTCTACGAGTATATTTCATTATTGAGACTCTCTAGATTCAGGCATATCCGTCATGAAATCCAATTTGAGGAACTGTCTGAGAATGACAACGTCATGGTACAACTCAATGTCAGTTGCGACGCTTTTGCAGCTGCACAATGACTAGTCATTCTAAGGTCATTATGTCTTTACCATATTAAAAGATATATTATATTATAGAAACTGCATATATTATTTAAAATAATAACGTTTTACAGAAGTATTCATAAAGAAATACAACCGGGAATTGGCGCTCTGAGCACCAACCCCAACAAGAACTCCCACTTACTCTAGTGCCAATAACGATTGTATCTAATACCCATCGACTCCACATGTTTATCAAACAACTTCGGAGGTATGGCCTTCGTCAGCGGGTCTGCTACATTATCTTCACTCGGTACCTTGCACACGACAATATCCCCTCGCGACACAATCTCTCGAATGATGTGGTACTTGCGTTCCACATGTTTCGACTTCTGATGCGCCATCGGTTCCTTTGCTTGCGCAATGGCTCCAGTATTATCATAGTATAACGGAATCGTATTCTCGATACTTGGGACAACTCCCAATTCTGTGACAAAGTTCTTTATCCACACAGCCTCTTTTGCAGCTTCAGAAGCTGCAATATATTCCGCCTCAGTGGTGGAATCTGCTGTCAATCCCTGTTTGGAACTCTTCCAACAAACTGCACCTCCATTAAGGGTAAATATGAATCCAGATGTAGACATTCTATCATCGGGATCCGATTGGAAATCGGAATCCGTATACCCGTTAACTTGCAGTTCATTTCCTCCATAAATTATTAACTTATCCTTAGTACCTTTAAGATACTTGAGGATATGTTTAATGGCCATCCAATGGTCATTACCTGGATTGGACTGATATCTACTAGTTACGCTAACAGCGAAACTGATATCAGGCCTCGTACATAACATGGCATACATTATGCTACCCAAACACGAAGCATAAGGTTGGTTAGACATTCTAACAATCTCATCTTATGTTTGTGGACTCATTTTCTTAGAAAGATGAATCCCATGTCTGAACGATATGTTTGTTGTCTTACAGTTACCAAAATAATACCGTTCCAAGATTTTATCTATGTACGTTGATTGGGATAACCCAATCAGCCTCATTTGTCTATCTCTATAGAGTTTTATCCCTAAAACATATGAAGCTTCTCCCAGGTCCTTCATGGAGAAATTCTTACAGAGGTATTCTTTGACGCTTTGTAACATTCCTAAATCATTCCCAATGATTAGGATGTCATCAACATATAGGACTAAAAATATGACCATGCTCCCACTGGCTTTCTGATACACACATGATTCTTTCGAATTCTTGAGAAAACCAGACGATCTAATAATCTCGTCGAATCGAAGATTCCAACTTCGTGAAACTTGTTTAAGCCCATAAATGGACTTCTTAAGCTTACATACCATACCCGAGTTTTCGCTGGATGCAAAACCTTCCGGCTGTTCCATATAGATTTCTTCATCAAGAAATCCATTCAGAAAAGCCGTTTTGACATCCATTTGCCAAATCTCGTAGTCATGATATGTAGCTATAGAAAGCAAAATCCGGATAGACTTAAGCATTGCTACTGGTGAAAAAGTTTCATCGTAGTCGACGCCAGGTCGCCGCGTGTAACCTTTTGCTACCAGTCAGGCCTTGTAAGTTTCAACCTTACCGTCAGGCCCGTATTTCCTCTTGTAAACCCATTTACAACCGATAGGAATAATTCCCTCGGGAAGCGGAACCAAGTCCCAAACTTGATTCTCATGCATTGAGTCTAACTCGGATTTTATGGCACTTTGCCATTTCACGGAGTCGATGTCCAACATTGATTCTCTATAGGTGAAAGGATCAGTCTTTTCAACTAAGAGAACATCCAGACTCTTTTCTTGTATCAAATACAAGCGTTCAGGAGGTCTAGATACCCTTTCTGACCTACGGAGTGTTTGTGTTGAAGGTCCTTCATCTACTTGAACTTCAGGTTCCTCATTTGGTTCGTTGTTTTCAGGTTGGACTTCATCAAGTTCAACCTGTCTATGATTACCACCTTCTGACAAAAATTCTACTTCTAGAAATTTTGTGAAGCGAGCTACGAACACATTTCGATGCTCGGTATCATAGAACAGATATCCCCTCGTATTCGAAGGATATCCGACAAACCTAAAATTTTGCCCTCGAGGCGAAAGCTTATCTTGCTGAGTCACCCTAACATAGGTAGGACAACCCTAAACCTTAATGTAACTAAGATTTGGTCTCCTACCGAACCATATCTCATACGGAGTCGTAGGAACAGCTTTTGAAGGAATTTTATTCAAAAGATGTGCAGTTGTTAAAAGAGAGTAGCCCCATAAATAATAGGGCAAATCTGTGAAACTCAACATCGATCAGACCATATCCAATAAAGTCTGATTTCTCCTCTCAGATACTTCATTGTGTTGTGGAGTACCTGGAGGAGTATATTGAGCGAGAATCACATTCTCCTTCATATAATCCATGAACTCACCACTCATATATTCACCGCCTCGATCAGATCGTAGGCATTTAATATGTTGACCAGTTTGTTTTTCTACTTCATTTCGGAATTCTTTGAACTTTTCAAAGGTTTTCGATTTATGTCGCATCAAATACACATAACCGTACCGTGACAAATCATCAGTAAAAGTAACGAAGTACGAATAACCACTGTGAGCAGTCTGACTTAGTGGACCACATACATCAGAATGTACGAGTTCCAGTAAGTTAGTGGCGCGGTGTCCAACACCAGAAAATGGGGCTTTGGTCATCTTACCCTGAATACAGGATTCACAAGTTGGATAGGATTCAATGGTAAGATCTGGTATCAAACCATTCCTAACCAATTGGGTAAGGCGTTTAACGCATATGTGACCCAGCCGCATATGCCAAAGTTCAGTATTATTAATTACAGGTAAACTACGTTTATTAACTCCAGTATTTAAAATATCTTTTGAAGTTTGCAATGTATAATGACCATGCTGGTTTGGACAACAAAGGATCTGAATATTACTTTTATCATATAAATATAAAGAACAGTTCTTAATATTAATACAAAAGCCTTATGTATCTAATACAAAAAGTGATATAATATTAGCTACACATCCAGGCACAAAATGGCAGTCATTTAAAAAAAGTGTCCCATTCGGCAATGAGATCTCACATACTCCCACTGCAACTGCATCCAGAGAGTCTCCACTCCCGAATCGCAACTGCATCTCTCCAGGCTTCAGTTTTCTACTTTCCTTCAGCACCTGCAACGAATTGCAAATGTGAATAGGACAAGCAGAATCTAAAATCCAGTTGGATGTAACGGCTTCACAAGCCAAAGATATATCAATAACTGGAAAAATAAATGTACCTGATGTAGATGCTCTCTCCCTCCTCAGCTGGGCTATGTAGTCAGGACAGTTCCTTTTCCAGTGCCCGACTTTGCTGCAGTGATGGCACTTGTCTTCAGAAGCCCTTTTGGGCTTAGCTATCTTTGCATGTGGTTGAGGACCGAAACCCTTCTTCTTCTTCCCTTTTCTTCTTCTTTCCCTTTGGCCAGGCCTGGGAAGAAGCAGAAAGAGAAGTGGGTCTCGGAGGGTGAGTCGGTACTCCATTCTTGAGGTCCTCCTCCGCTGTGAGCAACATCCTATGCAACTCATGGTAGGTACAGATAGTCCCGTTCATGTTGAAGTACATCACGAACTGGCGATAAGAAGCTGGGAGAGAACCAAGAATGAAACTCCTACCGAGAATGTCATTCAGAATGAGATTATGTTTCCTCAATTGATCGATCAAATCGATCATTTGAAGAACATGCGGGCTAACAGCTTGCCCCTCATCCAATCACGCATGGAACAGTTCCATTGCGACCTTGTGAACAACTACTTGTTCTTGGTTCTCAAACGATTGTCTTAATCGTGTCATCATAGTATAGGCATCTGACATGCCATAATACTGTTTCTTGAGTCCCGGTGAAAGCGAACTTAAGATGTATGATTTAACCATTAAATCATCATCCTTCCAAGCTTGGAAGACTTCGCGTTCCTCTGGTGAAGCGTCCTCTGCCACAGCAAGGGGCAGTGGACCCTCAAGAACATATCCCAACCTCTCGGAATCGAGGACAATCCTCAAATCCAGATCCCAATCAGCGAAGTTCTCTGCGCCTTTAAGTTTGTTCGCATCAAGCATACGCGCAAACTGATTAGTGGATGGTGCCGCCATCGCAAATTTATCATATAGATCACGAAAAACGGTTAGCAGAAAATAAGCAGTTTCATATAATATCAAAAGCATAAACTAGATCATGGATTTTTAATCTAAAAATGCCCCTCCCACTAAATCATGCAATACTGTAATCCCCAAACAGAATACAAATATTTAATAATTAAATTAAATACAAATAGTGAAAAGTGGATCCCGTGAATATATTTCAGCTCACAGCAGAGGCACGGTCTCGCCTACGTATATTCATCAGGTAGACAACTCATTTGTTAATCACTCACTAGTGACTCCTGGGTTTCCGGTCCTGGTCGTTTCTCGTTGTCGCTGCTAAGGCAGGCCCACAAGGAGACGTACCAAGGTTAAACTCGTCAATGATAAACTCAAGTTACTTGCGTAACCCTGACAGCCAGGGCACGTTCAGGATTCCGCTTTCGCTTGAATTTATCTAATATCTGATATAAATCCGGTATAAATAAATCTCTATCGGCTACACCCTCACAGCAGAGGCACGGTCTCAGATGTAGTCACGGAGAAATATTTATAAACCGTATTAACAAGACGGACCACATAACATGCATCAAATACATAATTACATTTAAACCTTATTAATTAGGGATTTTACTCTAAGTGTCATACACCATAAATCTAATCAAATTAGAATATAACATGCATGTATAAAGTCAAGAAAACATGATTAAACATTGAATTAAAGGGCTAATCATATTAGGGGGCCTAGAATTAGACTCGCTCTGATACCATTTTGTAAGGGTTTTATTGCGGATATCCGGTAACGCAGCGGAAACTGTGGAAAATCAAATTTTCCGATTTCAAAACTTTTTCTCGGATTAATAAAATAAACTTATTTATTTTATTATCCAATAATCAAATTATGAAATAAAACACTATAAATCAAAATTTTGTGTAATTACCGAATTACCCCTATACTTTGCATTTTGTTCATTTTAGTCCGAAATTGTTCAAAATAATTTTGAATGATTCTACATCATTACTAATATGAATTTAACATATCTCAAATTTCAAAATACAATTTGCAACAAAAACACCCAAAATAAATCCACCAAGGCCGAGAGCCTTCAAGAAGAAATTTAATGTGCATTTTTCACTTTACATGTTCAAAACACATCCAAATGAAATCCAATCAACATAAGATTTTATGTGTATCATATACACATCCAAATACACAACATAAATGAAAAGCCCTAAATTTGGAAGTGGGCTTAAACCCTAATTTTTCAATTTCTTCAAATTGGACAAATTAGACCAAATTGGTTAAATCAATTACTTCAATCATGTTTCTTCCATCCAAATCAAGTCTCAACACAAATAGATCAAATCTAGGTCATTTAAGAGTGGGTCAAAAACTCTAGATTAGCAACAAGGTTCTAAAAACCATAAAAGAATGCTTATTACTACACTAGTAACAATCTTCCAAGTTCATACATGTTTAACCCCTTCATCAAACTGTCATCCATCAAAAACACAAAAATAAAGAATAGAAAAACTTAAGAACATCATCAAGTGAAGCCCACAACAAGAGGAACAATTTACTCTCTAATGGAAGGTTGGAAATACTTACTAAATTCCAAGCTTTTCTTTGATTTTTCTTTTCTTTCTCTCTACCTTCTTTGCTTTTGTTTTAATGGAGTTTGATAAAGTGTATTAGGTTATTCAAACCCTAAAATAAAAGAAACAATATATACTTGCTTATTACTACACTTGGCCGAATTTTGGCTAAGGAAAAACAAGACAAATATTTTTCATTTCATTTGAATTTGAATTTTGCCAACTTGTTAAAATGATCATTACACTTTAATGATATTTTTCAACAAAGTAAACAATTGCAACTTAGCCATTAAAACAAATATCATAACTTAAAATATCTATACTTTAATTAATTTAATCATTTAACAATTAAATAATTAATTAATTAATTAAATACAAATATATTAAATATATGTATAATATTTACATTAAATATTAAATACATATATTCATTTATGAAATTAGTCAAATATCTCAATTTGAAAATTAATTAATGTGTATTTGAATTAATCAAGTATTAAATGCAAATACACAAAAATTAAGGAAATGACTATCGGGTCCCTACACATGTATTTTGCGTTTAACCTTTAAACGACTTTATAAATAATCAATATTATTTATTAATGTTGCCCTAGTGCTCTATGAGTATATTTCATTATTGAGACTCTCTAGATTCAGGCATATCCGTCACGAAATCCAATTTCGTGTCCATAATTTATCCACCCGTAAATTATGACGATCACGAATAAACTCGCTGAATCATACAGGTCGAGTTAAAGGCAAATGTATAATTCGTCCATCACAGGTATCCGGATAAATCCCAGAGATATAGATGTAAACGTCAAATCTCTATAGGGATTATCCAGTCGACTATTCTATTAGCAATCTCAAAAAGAACATTTAGAACTAACTTCTAAATTGTACCACTGGCCCATGGATTTTATCTGATTGCTAATCATAAGGACTACCTATGCTCTGTTACACAGAACTGACGGATCCTATCTCGATACACACAGGACACCCTGAGGATCTATCTACACCCAACGAACAGGCGGAGGTCTGATCTAAATAGATCGGTTACGTGACTGCCATCTAAGTGTAGAAGATGTCTCATGTGCCCACAGTGGCATCTCAAGTCTAAGAATCAAAAGTGCTACTCAACCCGATAAGATTCTTATTGACGTTGGTGTACCATCCATTAAGAATCTTCAGTGAGTCGTTCAGTGTTTATCCGCTATAAACATCTACACGTCTATACTAGTCTCCAAGACTTATGGTTCATTGAGAAATCATTGGAATCATATATTCCAGTATACGACATGTACCGGTCTCAACGGGTTTACTATACTGACCAAGTAGTGTAAACATTGACCAGGAACTGTCTGAGAATGACAACGTCATGATACAACTCAATGTCAGTGGCGACGCTTTTGCAACGGCACCATGACTAGTCATTCTAAGGTCATTACATCTTTACCATATTAAAAGATATATTATATTATAGAAACTGCATATATTATTCAAAATAATATCGTTTTACAGAAGTATTCATAAAGAAATACAACCGGGAATTGGCGCTCTGAGCACCAACCCCAACAAGTGTGACCTATTATTTCAGAACCCTTGGACTTAACTAGTGAAGTGTCGTAATATGGTAGGTCAAATCACCAAATACATCTAGAGTCTCTATCCTCTCGGAATCCAAACCTGATATTGACCCAATAAGGACACCATCCGTAGGGGGATAGGAACAAAGCTACCTCGAGGCGCCTATTGAATCTCACATTTTTGGATAACAATGGAGATCGCAAGATATATTGTATATATATCCCTCTCCCACTCATTATTTTGAAGTTTAAGGTTTCTATAATACTAGTATCTAATTAATTTAGATTATGCTCGGCTAAAACAAAACCTTATTAATACTAGTGGATTATTAGTGATCTAAGCAATTTTAACTCTTGAAATTTTATTCATTAATCCCGATTAGTCTCTACTAACCAATTAACTTAATTAAACTAATTTAATCAAGTTTGGTTAAGTGATCTAATCCATTTTAACTTTTAAAACATTAGTCCACTTATAGGTTTTAAAATTTTAGAATTCAGCGAATGGACTATATGTCATTAAACCATTTAATTAATAAAAATAAGTTATATATACCAATGGTACATGGAATGTATCCCGAGTGCAGACCAAATTACCATCCATTCGGAAGTGGCTATGGAATTTATGTCTGGGTTTCCATCCGATATACCAAGGAAAATAATATACTTATAAGGTTCATTTGTATTTAAACTTGAATTCGTAATTTTTAAACCTTTAAACAATTAATCTTATTAATCCATTTATATGCATCTTATATTTTTATTTAACTTTTAAATTTACATAAAATCATATTTTATGGCTTGAATATCATGCATGCATACATGTTATGGCATGTGAAAATGAAAGAGTAAACACTCTACGCTATATGACATGTTAATAAACAATTTAAAAACACACATTTTTCCCAAGCGTGGGCGTCGCGATGCTACAATGGGCGTCATGATGCCCCTTGAACTGTCAGATACCATCAGCTCAAGTGCGCGGCATCGCGACGCAAGATGGTTGGCGTCGTGACACCACGGTGATTCCAGGGGCTGGAATTACGGAAATTTACAAAAAAAAATTACACATCCCAAATTGCGTTAACCGGGCTCTTATTTTTATATACTGATCTAATTAGTACAATAAATCCAACGCATCCATTGGTCTTAAAATCTTGTTCCATTGAGTGTTGTTGAGTTCTTCGCGGAATCTCTCCGTCATAAGTCCCTCACGACATCGGCTCCTTCGAGTTACAAAAAGTGTTACAATTGAACTTATTACAAAAGAAATGAACTTACAACCCTTGAAAGAATATGACCTTATGGTCTTACATTCCCAAATCTAAAAATAAGAGCCGGAAAAAATTAACGATCAACGCAATACAATCATCTCATGAATCAAAAATAAACATTCATCACATGAATATTCAAACCATTCATCTCATGAATCTAATTGTGCCTACTCATCACAACATGCATACTAATAATTTATATCTTATATAAATTATTGAAACTTAAACTCAATGGAGAAGGGTTAAGAAAACTTTTCAACCTTAAGCTCTCGATGCCAATTGTAGGAAACGATTTTTCCTTAGCGCAGCGGAAGTTGCTTTTGTGGGCATCGGCTCTGGTATGGACCTTTAAAATTTTCTTGGCCTTCTCCTTTGTTGAAGTCGAACTCCAGCAAACACTTGATGAATTTCTTTTAAGATTCTACCGTAGAATCAACCACCCAATCTTCCGAGCTATATCTCGAAACCAACAAACTGAAGTGTGGGCTTCACTCACAAATATCAACCTCTAAACTATTTAGAGAAGTATCAAACTCTAAAATATTTAGAGAAATGATATTGTCACAAATTGTTTTGGAAAGATGAACTAGATCAATATCTAACTCAAGTAGAATTTTTATGTCTTAACAATTAAGAAAAAATCTTGATTTTCAAACTCTCTCATAACATTTGTGTTTTCTTGAATTTTCTCTCTAACTCTAATTTTTGTGTGTAAATGGTTTTTACAAAATTCACTCTATTTATAAAGTGGAGAGTGTAAAGAATTGATTCTTTCCAATTTCAACCACCAACATCCACTCACTTTTAAATGGCAAAAACACTTGAGTGGTGTGTCAACCAAATCCATTTGATAATGGAACAAGTTAGGTAATTAGGTCAAAATTAATTAACAAAAACTTGGTGGATGATTTGGCAAACCATTAAGGCTTGTCTTGATAATCATTTACCATTATCAAATAATGATGTCATAATTATCTCATAATTATGCATTATCAATGATGATGTAATAATTATCTCATAATTATTAATGATGTAATAATTATCTTACAATTATTATTTGATTATCTCATAATCAAAATTATTAGAAAACATAATATTAAACTAATTTAATATTGTTTTCATTTCTGACAAAAAATATTATTAATCATATTAATAACATATAAATATAATGTGAGCATATTATTAGCCAATCTAATAATATTAGGTTTGCTATAGTTAATCGATCTAGCAAGGGGACCAAATGGACATACGATTCCGAGCTCCAATAATTCCGAATTATTAAATTAAACCCTTTAATCAAATATTACGAATTATTAACTCTGCGTTATTCCACTAAAAACTCGAAGTTGAACTCTCGTTACCGTAGATGGAAAATAAGCCGAACAAATTTGGTGTCCATCGATATTGTCATTACATATGGATATATCCCTTCACGAATATCTCATAAATAGAGCCGAGTCAAAAGTCCGTTAAACCCCTCTAAATATTTTGTCTCTTAAGCACCATTGATTCTATAATGAACAATTAATTCATAACAATTATGAACATAAAACTTTCTATTCGTAATAGATAAGTTGAGCGCTTAAAATGTTCAAGTCCTGAATCAACTCTTAAAAGAGATATTCTTCTGCTTCTCGTAAGAATGAGTGAATTCCATATCTATGTAAAACGTTCCCAGCTACACACTAAAACATATCCCCCAAAATACGTAGTTATTGGCCGGGAATGCTACACCAACCTCACCATAGTAAATCAAAGGATATAGCCTGACATGCAGGAGTTCATAGTACACTCAGGATTAAGATTAATTCATATATGACCATCTAGTAGATAAAATGAATTTCTTCAGTTAACGGATATTAAAAGAAATTCGTATTTATCTAAGTCCAGTCCTATATGATCTCATCATACAAGGTGCCTCCATTCCAATGTCACTACATGAACGATCTCGGATCAAGGTCGTCATACAAGTATAGAATGGACCACAGCTATAGATATACCACAAATAAAGTACCTTATTTGTTTGCTTTCTATGGACTATTTAGATTACTAACTCCAGACTTAAATCTTCTTGTGCATCAAACATACACTAAGTCTGAAAGTACAAGAGTAATCAAGGTAAACAAGATAATTGGACAATATGCGATATAAATCAAACAACCTTGATAAAATGAATAATGCATTTATTATTATTATAATAATCAATTACGTTTATGATAAATGAAGCTCTAGGACATAAATCCCAACAATCTTCCTATTGGACTAGAGCAAATGGGACATGTCATGCAATCCTAAACCCTTTAGATGACCTTCAAACACTTTAGCCGATAAGTTCTTTGTAAACCGATCAGCTAGGTTGTCTGCGGATGTAATCTGCATGACAGCGACATCTCCTCTTTGGAGTTCGCCACTGCACCACTATTATCGCAATAAAGTGTGAGTGATTTATCCATATCTGGAGCAACTTCCAGATCTGCCAAGAACTTACGGAGCCAGACTGCTTCTTTAGCTACTTCACAAGCTGCTACATATTCAGCCTCCATGGTGGAGTAAGCAATACAAGATTGCTTTATGCTCCTCCATATTATAGCCCCACCACCTAGGGTGAACACTGATCCAGATGTTGATTTCCTAGAATCGAAATCTGTCTGAAAATCAGAGTCAGTATATCCTCTCAGAATCATATCCTGACTTGTATATGCAAGCATATAATTTCTTGTTCTCCGAAGATACTTAAGAATATGTTTCACCGCTACCCAATGATCTAATCATGGGTTGGATTGAAACCTACTGACTACTCCCACTACAAAACATATGTCCGGTCTTGTGCATAAAAAAGCATACATAAGACTTCCAACTGCTGAAGCATGTGGAATATGTCTAATCTCTTTAACTGTTTGAGGTGTCTTAGAAGACTATTCCTTAGACAAATGAATTCCATGCCTGAAAGGTAAATTACCTTTCTTGGAATTCTGCATACCAAATCGTATAAGAATCTTATCGATATAGGTTACTTGAGACATTGCTAACAGTCGTTTCTTGCAATCCTGAATGATCTGGATCCCAAGTACATAACTTGCCTCTCCAAAATCTTTCATTTGGAATTTGTTAGCTAGCTAGATTTTCACATCTGATAATATCTTTACATCATTCCCAATGAGTAAAATATCATCAACGTATAACACAAGGAAAACCACCTTACCATCAAAACTCGAAGTTGAACTCTCGCTACCGTAGATCGAAAATAAGCCGAACAACTTCAGTATCCATCGATATAGTCATTATATATGGATATATCTCTTCACGAATATCTTATAAATATTTTGTCTCTTAAACACCATTGATTCTATAATAAACAATTAATTCATAACAATTATGAACATAAAACTTTCTATTCATAATAGATAAGTTGAGCGCTCAAAATTTTCAAGTCCCAAATCAACTCTTAAAAGAGATATTCTTCTGTTTCTCATAAGAATGAGTGAATTCTATATCTATGTAAAACTTTCCCAGCTACACACTAAACCATATCCCCAAAATACGTAGTTATTGGCCGGGAATGCTACACCAACCTCACCATAGTAAATCAAAGGATATAGCCTGACATGCAGGAGTTCGTAGTACACTCAGGATTAAGATTAATCCATATATGACCATCTAGTAGATGAAATGAATTTCTTCAGTTAACGGATATTAAAAGAAATTCATATTTATCTAAGTCGAGTCCTATATGATCTCATCATACAAGGTGCCTTCATTCTCATGTCACTACATGAACGATCCCGGATCAAGGTCTGTTGGGTTTCTAGCTAGTCCCAAGGATCAATTCAAGCACGAAACATGTGTGAATACAACAATGAAATATGGCGGAATCATACTTACATTGATCGGATTTGGCGATGTATTGAACACAAAAATCTTCAAGCTTTCCTCCAAGGTGGCTCACGGTTTTGGCTTGATTTGTGCTCCTCCATTTTCGGTCCTTCAAGCTCCAAGCTTGGTGTGCATTCCATGCCCACGGGTGGGTTTCCCTATCACCTTCGCAAGACCCCGAATGTATGCTAGCACCTTGGAAATTTTGCCGTAAAATTTCCCATGCACTCCTTGTAATTCTCGGCAAATGTAGAATTTAGGAGAGCCGAAATGGCCCAAGGCCGAGAGGTTGGGGAGAGAATGAGAGAATGTGTTGTGTTGATTTCTAAAATCAAAGTAAAAAAAAAATGATATACCAAAAGTTGATTTGGTAATAGTCATTCAAAGCTTGACTTTGGAGTGTAAATCAAGCATCCACCAACTTCACCAAAACCCATCACCAAAAAACAACTTTAAAGTGACAAGTGATGTGACATGTGATGTGACATGTGGGCCCCACTCGATTCAAAATGCGATTGGGCCCGCAAACACTCCCGGGCTCGGGTTCACTAATTCTGAATTAACGAATTTTCCGTTGCGACGTAATTAAATAATTATGCCTAGCAAAATCACTATTCACGTCGCTAATGAATTAATTCTAAATTAACTCGTTCGCCCGAATTAAAATCTAATTTTAATTCCGCGTCGAAATCCAATTTCGTATAATATATCGAATATATTATTTTATCAATTAATTCCAAATTAATCGTTCTCTCTCTTTAATTAATATTTTATCCCAGATAAAATATCTCCGTAATTAATCCCATATTAATTTTCTCTCTCTTATAATTAATCCCAGATTAATAAAGTGTGAGTCATACGTCATCAATGAATCTTTGGGAAGTGACCCATGAGATCCCCGGATATGTTGGCAGTATATCCGGTCGTCGGACTATCCGAACACGTACGTACCTAGAACTATGTTTTTACCGATTTACAAGACATGGTTGGCTTCTAGCAAAGCATCGTGCCTACCCAATTCTCCAGAAATATTCTTACTATAATATGTGATCTATATCAGACGTAGTATACGTAGTATTGCGTATTGCGATCCAGTATCAGATGTCACGTGCAAGGCCTGGGGCTGGAAATATGTCTGCCCCGTACGAAGCACATATCAGATCTCTGGTAACTAGTCTCTATAATCGGATAAACATGACCTAGTCATAATATCCTGATAGCTGCAGCATATAAGAGAACCAGTTTCGTATCCTATGTCGTTATGCCCCACAACGCGCACAAGTGTAATACTAGTCTTTTACGCATTATCGATGTCTAATCTCGATAATACTCTGACTATGGATATTTAATGATGAAACCTTTATGGATTGATACTGTCTCATATCATCTCAATCCGGAACTAATCATATAGATCTTTTATCATTTATACATCTTGGTAATCTAATTACAAATAATAAAAGGGCAATTTCCTTTATCACATAGTTAATTTGTACAACAACACCATGATCTGTACAAATAGTGATGCTATGGGTCATAATAGCATTGGTTTCTAGTTTGGTATTATCCCTATGATAACCTATAACTAGGTACTTATCCGATTTGGTTTCTAGTTTGGTATCATCCAAACATATGCCTAGCATACCCAAATCTTCAGGAATGAGAAAACCTAGTTTCTTTCATGTTCATATCTAATATGAAGTCTGTCTAATAGATTTTTATGGAACCTTATTCAAAATAAGTTTTGCACTGTTTAATGTGTATCCGTTGAAGGAAATGGTAGCTCAGAGCGACTCATGATTAACCTTATCATGTCCAACAAAATTCGGTTTCTTTGTTCGGACACACCGTCAAATTGACGTGTTCCGGGAGGAGTCCTCATTGAAAGAATATTATACTCTTTCAAGTATATGAGAAACTTATTGCTTAAGTATTTTCATCATGGTCTAACCGTGACAATTTAATACTTTAGCCGATCTATTTGTCTATTTCGTGTCGAAACTCTAAAAGTTTCCGATTTGTGTTTCAAAAGAAACACATAACCATAACGCGATGCCACATCCGTAAAGGTCACGAAACATTCATATCCACCTCTAGCCTAGCTAGATATGGGCCCACTTACGTCACTATGAACGAGGGCTAACAGATCGATGGCACTTATACTTTTACCAAGTAAAAGGTATGTTAGGCACTTTACCTAAATAACTAGATTCGTAGACATTATTTGAATAGAATCAAATCCATCCTAGTATCCACTCTTCGAAAGTGTGGATATACGAGTCTTGTTTATTGTGTCCCAGACAACAATGCCATTTATAAGTCTCAACTGATTAGATCAGTTTGAGCTATTTGTTTGTCATGTTATACGTGTGAGATTTATTTATATTCACAATATAAATACTGTTATTCACATCTAATGTGTTTATATCAATATCATCTTTATAAAATAAAACACTTTAGTGTTCTAGAATATAAAAGTATACCCGCAACGGGTTAAACCCTGATATAGAGATAATGTATCTAGTCAAACTAGTTACATTGTAACAGTTTGCTAATTTAAGTACACACCCGAATGGTAGTTCCTAAACTTAGGCCTCTACGGTCAAGACAGCAACTCTCGTCCCGTTTCCGATTCGCAGATAAATCTCATCTGAAGTCAGTATCCTGCTTGTTAGCAGATACTGCACACCAGTACATATTTATATACCACACTCGGTATCTAAAATCCAATTTTAATACTAGTAGCGAACATGTTTATGACAAACATATTTGAAGTCGGAGCCTTGCCAGTCTTCACTTCCTTCATGTCTGCCTTGTCCATATGACAGTCATGCTTCCAGTGACCCCGTTTGCCAAAGTTTAGGCAGACATCTTGGGATATGTCCTTTGTCTTCCCAGAAGATTATAATGACTTTGCCTTTGACCTTTTCCACACCCCAGAAGCCTTTGGCCAAGCCTTGGCCTTTCGGAATGTCGAAGTAAGGTGCACCTTGCGCTTCTTGCCCTATTGCAAATTCTGGCTTTGTCTCCTTGAGAATAGCATTAACTCTCCAATAGTTTTCTATTGCAATTTGTACTTCTAAGATCTAAGGATAGATCTATGAAGATCCTTCAATTTCAATATCATACTATAAGGATCTAATCCTTAGTTCTGACTAAGAAATTAAGGAATCTTTGCGGCAAGCATAATGGATTAAGCACTTAAGTTATCATCACATGAATCTTCCAAAGATCATGCTCTACTATTTGCTCAACTCCGGGCTTAGGCTTGAGACATCACTCTATCAAATAAAGCAACTTCTCGGTCTCCAGGACTTTCCTGAGATTTTATTCCCAATTTGAAAAATTAAAGTCGTTTAAATGACATTTTCACCCAGGATTATGTTTTAAACACTAATCTTTCAGTTATCTTGATTCTAATAGTCCAACTATTTAATCAACGATTTTAGGTACTATTGATTATAATGATTACTACAGTCCAACTATATAATCAACTATAATTTAATAGGTTAAATTCAATTATATTGATTACTATAATCCAATTATAAAATCAACTATTAATTGAAATAGTTTGAATACAGTCCAACTGTTCAATTAAAACAACAATTAAATATTAGTCCAACTAATAAATAATTACGTATTGACGAAAAATTGAAATGAGCAAGTATGGCAAGTAACTAAACAAATATTACAAATTTAATACTTGCCTCCCACTATTTTTCGGCGAGCCTCTAACCCTCTGTTGAGTACTCGGGAAACCTTGTTTCCTAGTGGGCTAGGATCCCGTTAAACAACACACAATCTTGACTTTGGCCAACAAATTGTATGATAATTAACTAGGTAGATCTCTAAGATCAATTGGATCCCATCCAATTCCTAGATCCAGTAGGTGGACATCCAAGTCCAAAACATATATCTTATATATGCCAATATATCCAATATATTCCCTAACCTTTTTCCTCTAAATCAACTAAGCCTTGGCTTTGGCACAACAAACTTAATGATCCCAGTTAAGCGGAACCCATTGACCTTGGAAAGCTTCGTAATCAATGTCGATGGACAAGAAGTGATCTTGACTTTGGCCAACAAATCACAACTTGGACAAGACATCGATATTGAACAAAGCCTTCATGATTCAAACACATCCGCGATGGACAAAGGTCTTGACTTTGGCCAACAAACCAGTGCCAGTCTTGGATCTTGAGTAAGAATCACTCAATGGAAGGAAAAACGCTTAATATGTTTTGAGGGTTTTTTCACGTAATTGGCAACCAATTAATTATCTTTGTTAAGGTCTCATCAACATACACCCTTAAACATGCATTCTAAACACATAATAAGGCGCGTAAATAAATAAATATAATAATGATATGCGGATTGATATTTAAACACATTGTTCCTAGAACAAATCTCTCCATTTCCTCTCTCCCGCTAGCACAAGTATTACTTCTACCCGATTACATAACACTTCTAAAGAAACCTCATATACATTGAAGGGAATAGGTGAGAAGAGAAATACAAAGAGTCAAGAGGTAATAGGCTGGACACGCAGGTCCAATTAATAAATTCTAAATTTATTACAACAATTTCCAAAATTGCCCTCACCCATCTAATATCCATCTGATATACATTATTCATACATCGCATCCATGTATTCACACAAAGCATGTTATCAATCAATCTAATCCAATTAATTAATCTGATAATTAATGACCATCCAATGTTCAAACAACAGTTTGATTTTGCTCGAGTCAAACTCGTTTTACGAATAAGTACTCAAAGTACGAATTCTTGAATTATATTAAACTACAACATTAAATCCAATTCAATTTGTATTTAATACTAATTCTTTTATTTAATTCCAAATTAAATAATTACACTTTTTAATGTGCCTTTACGACTTAGATTCTAAATCTAATCGTTACGGGTCTCAAAGCCCGATTAACATCCAATGTTAATTTAATTAAAGTCCAATGGGCTTTTAATTAATTTCATAAGGCATGGACTTTTGGTCAATATGGGTCAAACCCAAATACCAAAGCCCATTTAAGGAATCACCCTTATTTGCCAAGAAACCAATTTAGGCCCATTAGGCCTAATTAAAATTAAAGGTCCATTAAGTCATATTCGGACTTTATGGATATGGTTTTGGGCCCAATTGGATTCAACCAATTAGCCTAAACCAAACTTGGCCCAACCAAGCCCATTAAGCCCAATTACAACTTTAAAAGCCCAATTCCAAATTTCATAATTAAATTAACCAAAGTGTATGCCATAATTAATTAACCAAATTAATATTTCCAAAACATTAATTCACTCAATTAATTATGCTCATTATAATCAACACATGTCCAACACATTTGAATCAAAAAATCACATCATTTTACATGCTTCACATTCACGGCATTTTGGGTTTATTTATGTCCGATTTCGAATTCAATCCAATTAAATCCTAATCAACATTTCCCAAATGATTTCAACTCATCCAATGATCAAAATCAAAAAAAATACCATGACTTAGGGCAACTCCAAGTATTCGGCCAAGCCTTATTTTTGGGAAAAAATGATCCAATCAATATTTCATGAAATTGATCATATACAACTTCAATAAATCATCATTCAAGCATACTCAATCAATCAATTTTATCAAATCATGCTCAAAATGATTTTACCCAAATTTTACCCTAAGTTCATTTCATGCTCAAAATGGCTCAAGATACCATTGTTGGGTTTCTAGTTAGTCCCAAGGATCAATTCAAGCAAGAAACATGTGTGAATACAACAATGAAATATGGCGGAATCATACTTACATTGATCGGATTTGGCGATGCGTTGAACACAAAAATCTTCAAGCTTTCCTCCAAGGTGGCTCACGGTTTTGGCTTGATTTGTGCTTCTCCATTTTCGGTCTTTCAAGCTCCAAGCTTGGTGTGCATTCCATGCCCACGTGTGGGTTTCCCTATCACCTTCGCAAGACCCCAAATGTGTGCTAGCACCTTGGAAATTTTGCCGCAAAATTTCCCATGCACTCCTTGTAATTCTCGGCAAATGCAGAATTTAGGAGAGCCAAAATGGCCCAAGGCCGAGAGGTTGGGGAGAGAATGAGAGAATGTGTTGTGTTGTGTTGATTTCTAAAATCAAAGTCAAAAAAAAAAATGATATACCAAAAGTTGATTTGGTAATAGTCATTCAAAGCTTGACTTTGGAGTGTAAATCAAGCATCCACCAACTTCACCAAAACCCATCACCAAAAAGAAACTTTAAAGTGACAAGTGATGTGACATGTGGGCCCCACTCGATTCAAAATGCGAGTAGGCCAGCAAACACTCCCGGGCTCGGGTTCACTAATTCCGAATTAACTAATTTTCCGTTGCGATGTAATTAAATAATTATGTCTAGAAAAATCACTATTCACGTCGCTAATAAATTAATTCTAAATTAACTCGTTCGCCCGAATTAAAATCTAATTTTAATTCCGCGTCGAAATCCAATTTCGGATAATATATAGAATATATTATTTTATCGATTAATTCCAAATTAATCGTTCTCTCTCTTTAATTAATATTTTATCCCAGATAAAATATTTCCGTAATTAATCCCAGATTAATTTTCTCTCTCTTATAATTAATCCCAGATTAATAAAGTACGAGTCATACGTCATCGGTGAATCTTCGAGAAGCGACCCATGATATCTCCAGATATGGTGGAAGTAAATCCGATCGTCGGACTATCCGAACACGTACTTACCTCGTACTACATTTTTACCGATTTACAAGACATGGTTGGCTTCTAGCAAAGCACCGCGCCTACCCAATTCTCCAGAAATATTCTTACTGGAATATGTGATCTATATCAGGCGTAGTATACGTAATATTGCATATTGCGATCCAGTATCGGATGTCACGTGCAAGGCTTGGGGCTGGAAATGTGTCTGCCCCGTACGAAGCACATATCGGATCTCTGGTAACTAGTCTCTATAATCGGATAAACATGACCTAGTCATAATATCCCGATAGCTGCAACATATAAGAGAACCAGTTCTGTATCCTACGTGATCATCATCTCCACTATGACTGGAGTGATACTTCCATTTCGACATCACACCCAATACACTACGATTCTCAATATACCCAGAAAAGGCGTACACATAACATGTTAAAGCCCTGGACGACCAAAACCAAAGTATATTGATTGTCGCAAGTATTAGCGGTGCAAGTCTCAGGTTAAGACCAAATACACCTAACCTGATTCGGACTTCCATAGACACATAGTCATACTACCAATGGAATTCCGAGGGGTCTATCCAGAGCGAAGCTGTTTCCGTACCATCGGTAAACACAACCTCCTATTACACTTACATGAGTATCCTATACCCAAATATATGAGAACTATGTCGTTATGCTCCCACAACGCGCACAAGTGTAATACTAGTCTTTTACACATTATCGATGTCCAATCTTGATAATACTCTGACTAGGGATATTTAATGATTAAACCTTTATGGATTGATACTGTCTCATATCATCTCAATCTGGAACTAATCATATGGACCTTCTATCATTTATACATCTTGGTAATCTAATTACAAATGATAAAAGGGCAATTTCCTTTGTCACATAGTTAATTTATACAACAACACCATGATCTGTACAAATAGTGATGCTATGGGTCATAATTTTCCAACAAGGTTGTCATACAAGTATAGAATAGACCACAGCTATAGATATACCACAAAAAAGTACCATATTTGTTTGCTATCTATGGACTATTTAGATTACTAACTCCATACTTAAATCCTCTTGTACATCAATCATACACTAAGTCTGAAAGTACAAGAGTAATCAAGGTAAACAAGACAATTGGACAGTATGCAATATAAATCAAACAACTTTGATAAAATGAATAATGCATTTATTATTATTACAATAATCAATTCTTTTTACAATATATGAAGCTCTAGGACATAAATCCAAACAGTATCATGTTTGGCCCTAGGTGTGGACCAAAACTAACGGGGTTTGTCCCTCCTCGTGACATTTTTGGGGCAGAAATCCCTTATGGAGGAGGAACATTGCTTGGTCCAGCCTCCGTTCGAGTTCCCCAATCTTGCTCAGGATTGCTTCTCATGTCTAGCGCAGGAGGAGGTGATATCCCAAATGGGATTTCCCCCCCGTTTGCGCATTTAGCCATTAGCTCATTTAATGAACTCATGTGTTTGGCCATATTTTCATAATACGAATTGCTAGTCAAAATGAACTTATCTATAACATGAGTATTTTGAAGTCTAATCTGATCGACTACGTCCTAGCTGAATTCACCAAACAAGGCACGCATCATGTTAGGATTGAACTCCCTCATAGTGTTATAACGATTTGCTTCTGCTAAACCCTCAAAATGGCCCATTACAGTCGGAACGTGAGTTTGGTTGGTTTGCTCCAACCCCCTTTCCTCTGTACTCGAACCAGTCTGAACATTCCTTTTCGGAGGCATCTTCACTTCTTGCACCAAAATCTTCCGCTGTGGTCGCCAAAAACTGTTTGCGCATTTTTTGTTAGTACACGTGTAAGGTTCCAAACCTCCTAAGACAAAGTCCTAGAAAGGGGTGCTTGATTCCAAGAAAGTACCTCCAAGGGGCGCAAGCACACAGGTTGCAGTCTTAAAGATTACAAAGCTAAGAAATACATTAAATTTAAACTACTTGCTCATTTTGAGTCTTGTTTTCTTCCTTTTTTTCCTCTGCTACGCTTGAGATTTTTAAAGTGTACAGTTATCTAATCGCTCAAGCGGTTTCACTGTCTTCAGCCCATTAAACCACCACGTTTCCTACTCTCATGTAACTGCTGGATCATGTGTGCAACCGCTGGGTCGTGCGTGTAACTGCTGGGTTCACTACAAGAAAATTGATTTTTAGCGTCCAATACTTTAGCGTCGAAATTTTATTCGAAGCCAATTATTATGATTTTAGTGACGAAAATCATATACGATGCCAAATGTTCAACTTTTATCGTCGAAAAGTATGTCGATGCTAAAAATAAGCCTTATAGCGTCGAAACACGTATTCGACGCTGAAAATTTGACATTTAGCGTCGACGAAGTTGCGTCGCTAAAGGTCTATGAAGATACCACCAACAATCATTTTATCTTTAGCGTCTAATTTTAATATCGACGCTGAAAATCCCGATATTTAGCGTCGAATTGTTTATTTGATGCTAAAAATCGGTCATTTAGCGTCGAAATTTGGACTTCGACGCTAAAAAATGATTAAAATGCAGAATGCCGCCAACCCTTCTCCCCCTCTGTTTTTTCTCTCATCCTCTTCAATCTCATCCTCTGTAATCTGGGACTCTCTCCTCTGCAATCTCACAACTCTCCTATAAATTTTAAATAAAATTGTAATTAATTTTCAATAAGGTAAATCTTCTTTCATATTTCTTTATTATTTTTCTTGATATTTGCAAAGAATAATTATATATCTGACTTAAATATTTCATATTTCTTTATTATTTTCTTTTAATATGATTATGTTTATTATATACTTTTTGTTAGTGGTTTATGATTCATATATGTAGATTAGTTAATTAACTAAATATATTTTTTCTGTCAACTAATTAATTTATCAACTAAATATATATGTATATGCAGCTTAAATAAATAATTAACGAAGTAGTAATGTTAATGATTGTATATGATGTTTAATAATTATATTATTATATTTAGGTATTTGGCTGAAATGGATAGAAATTGGATGAGCTCGCTGGATAGATTGAGTGTTGAATATCGTAATGGAGTGTATGAGTTCATAGAAGTTGCAAAGCAACACATTGATGCAGAAGGTCGTGTTCGGTGTCCATGTATAAATTGTTTGAATAGGAAAAGGAAACGGTTAGATGAAGTTCATAATCATTTATACATGTCAGGAATATCACCAACTTACCGTACGTGGATTTATCACGGTGAGCAGTATAATTCTCAGTCATGATTTATTGATTCCTATGAAGGGAGCAGTAGTTACAATCAACCTACAAACGATGAGATAACTGATGCTTTGCATGACGTACAAGGTCCACAACTTGGTCATAGTGTTAGTGGTGTCATGCCAGTGTTAAGTGGAAATGATCAAAATTTATTTAGTGAACTACTTGATGAGGCAAAAAAAATTCCATTTGAAGGTGCTAGAATGTCGATCTTGAATTTCGTTGTGAAATTATTACACATTAAAGTGATCAACAGAATGACCAACAAAAGTATTTATATAATGCTAGAGTTACTGGGGCAAATGTTACCGGTTGGAAGCGAATTGCCTAAGTCGTATTACGAGGCAAAGAAAATATTGCGTGATCTGGGAATGGGGTATGAATCCATTCATGCTTGTAAGTATGACTGTGTATTATTTCATGCCGAGTATGAATCACTTGAATATTTTCTGATATGTGGTGAAAGTCGGTACAAAGTCCGTGGTATGGGGAAGAAAGTACCTCAAAAGATATTGTGATATTTCCTTTTAACGCCCAGGCTACAGAGGTTGTTCATGTCACGACACACATCGACTGACATGATGTGGCATCATGAAAAGAAGATCGGTGCGGAGAGCATATTTAGACATCCTGCAGATGGAACCGAGTGGTAGGAATTTGATGACATGTACCTCTGTTTCGCTGAGGACCCCCGTAATGTCAAGTTAGGTTTTGCCTCTGATGGTTTTAACCCGTTTAAGAATATGTACAACTCTTATAACATGTGGCCCGTTATTGTTATTCCATATAACTTACCTCCATGGAAATGTATGAGGATCCATTCATGTTTATGTCATTGCTTATCCCTGGTCCACGTTCCCCTGGTAAATATATGAATATTTACTTGAGACCATTGATCGAGGAGTTACAAACATTATGGAATGTGGGTGTGCATACCTATGATGCAGCTTCCGAGCAGTATTTTCATATGCATGCCGCATTATTATGGACCATTAATGATTTTCCAGCGTATGGTTCATTATCTGGATAGAGCACTAAGGGATATATGGCATGTCCAGTTTGTGCGGGTCAAACACCTTCGCAAAGATTACGGAATAAAATAGGATACACAAGGCACATGAGATTTCTTGAGTTGTGTCATCCTTTACAGAGGAGTAAATTATTCAACGGTCAACAAGAACCTTAGAGTATGCCTAGTCCATTGTTTGGATTCGATATACTTTGCCAATATCAACATCTCAGAGATAGCACACCAGGGAAACTTCCTAATAATAGAGATAAAAATCGAAAACGTCAACCTGAATAGTTGAATTGGACAGGAAAAAGTATTTTATTTGAGTTAGAATATTGGGGGAATCTGAGTTTGCGACATAATTTGGATGTAATGCATATAGAAAAAAAAACATATGTGAGAGTTTAGTGGGCACACTATTCAATATTCCGGGTAAGACAAAAGACACTGTAAATGCTAGATTAGACCTACAAGATCTTAGAATTCGCAGTGAATTACATTTACAAGTCACTTCTTGAGGTCTTATTAAGCCACCTGCTAGTTACGTGCTAACTCAATTAGAGAGAAAATCATTTTGTGATTGGCTGAAAATGGTTAAATTTCCTGATGATTATGCATTGAATATTGGGCGTTGGGTCAGAGATGATACAATAACGGGGTTAAAGAGTCACGATTGTCATGTGCTTCTCGAGATTCTCCTTCATATTGGCATTCGACATTATCTGCCCCCGAATGTATGCGACGTCGTACTTGATCTATATGGCTTCTTTAAACAATTATGTCAGAGGACATTAACCATATCTGTTATTGACGAACTTGAGTGAGGAATCGTGATAATCCTATGCAAGCTGGAGTGAATATTGCCACCCACTTTTTTGATGTGATGGTACATCTGGCCGTGCATTTACCGGCCGAAGCTAGGAATGGAGGTCATGTCCATTACAGATGGATGTATCCCATTGAGAGGTACTATACAGTTTTAAATATTATATTCTAAAAATTTTTATGTGCATTAAATTTATTATTAATGCAAACTTGTTGTCATATCTGCAGGGCTTTGGGACATTACAAACAATATGTGAAAAACAAGGCGCGACCTGAAAGGTCAATAGCAGAAGCTGTTATAATCAGTGAAGCAATAATATTTTGTTCGATGTACATGCAGAATATTGAAATTCATTTTAATCATCGGCCATGAAACTATGATGAAGATGCAAGTAATAACCAAGATATCACAGTGTTCCGTCAAAATTGCAAACCATTTGGAGCAGTAGGTGTCAAATTACTAACATTTGAGGAAGTTCAATGTGCGCATTGGTTTATATTGAGTAATTGCGATGAAGTGCAACCATATTTAACGTAAGTCTTTTTGATGCATAACTATATTTTTTTTGCCATACATTAACCTAACTCATTTTTTGTAGGCAACATATTACAATGCTACAATGTGGTGGTGACCATAACGTTGATGGAAGACACAAAAAAGAATTTCCTAAATGGTTTGATACAACTGTAAGGCCTAACATTGTATATTTATTTTTATCCTAACAGTAAATATTTCAGTTTGTTATATTAACACATATATTTCTCTCATTGTTAGATAAACAACCAAGTGCAAAATGGTCAACTGGACTCGTCATCCTCGTTGGTTTCCTTGGATTATGGGCCTCAAAAGCAGGCTTATGAAAAAAGTGGATCCATTGTGAACGGAGTTAGATTTCATATCGAGCAGCGAGATGTTTCACATGTCACTCAGAATTATGGAATTGTAGTCCAAGGAGAACACGACTCGGATATTATTGACTTCTACGGAGTGTTGCAATCATTCATTGAGTTGATATACAGACCCAGACGACGTATTGTGCTATTCGAATGCAAGTGGTTTGACACAAATGCTAGAAAGAGGAGAATTCAAGTTAGTAATCATCTAACGTCAATTAATGTTCAACGTTATTGGTACAAGAATGATCCATATATTTTTTATACCCAAGCACGATCTGTGATATATATATCTGACCCAAAGCTAGGAAATGGATGGATGGTGGTAGAAAAGTTACAACATAGGGGCATTTGGGACACGTTGGAGAAAGATAGTGTTGAAGTTTCAGATGAAGCACAACAAGTCTCTGACAACTTTGAAGTTCTTGAACAAATATTTCATTTATCAAATGTCACCATTTCTGAAAATATCACGTTATCTCGAGAAATTGCAGATGTTGAGATAATTCCTCATTCACAAGTTAGCATGGAAGTAGCAAATGAAGAAGAATTCGAAACAGAAGATGAGTTCGATACCAGTCACGAATCCTCAAATACCGAAGATATTAGTGACTAATCTAGTTAGTGTATGATGTGATTGATGAATAATTTTTATTATTATAATGAAAGGTTGTTGTTTTGAATTATTATTAAAATATGGTTGAATGATTGTTGTTGTTATTAATAGTATAATTATCATATTATTGTTATTATTATTAATGTTAGCAATTTAGCGTCGAAAAGAGAATATTCGACTCTAAAGGTCTTAACTTTAGCGTCAAAATAATAATCGACGCTATATATTAGACATATAGACATTTAGCGTCGAATATTATTTGGACGCTAAATTTAAGACCTTTAGAGTCGAATATTCTATTTTCAACGCTAAAGGTCTTAAATTTAGCATCCAAATAATACTCGATGCTAAATATTATATATGTAGACATTTAGCGTCAAATACTCTTATCGACGCTAAATGTTAGACATTTAGCGTTGATTTGAGACAATTCGACACTAAATGAAAAAATTAAATTTCCCCCAAAAATAACCGTGATTATTTAATTAGCCGCCAACGTTTTAGCGTCGAATTATTCGACGCTAAAAGCAAATTATTTCGACGATAAATGTCCCTTAAATCCCTAAAACCAGTTTCACCTTCTTTCTCGGCTCTCTACTGTTAGCACGCAGCAAATTAATATTTCTCTCACCAATCTCCAGACGACGCCTGCTTTAAAGGTAAGTTTTCAAATCAAACACTCTATAATGTTATTGATGCAGCATTTTAAGTTTTATGTGTATATTTTTCGTATTTTGATTAATGAGTTGGGGAAATTTATTGGGTGCATTGGAGGTGTTCGATGAAATGTTTGAGAGGAATTTAAGCTTAATGAGGAAGGGAAAAATAATTGTTGTTCTTGTTCTTGAACAAGAACAGCAGCAATTGCTGCTGTTCTTGAAGCCGAGAACAGCAGCAATTGTTACTGTTCTTGAAGCCGAGAACAACAGTAATTGCTGCTGTTCTTGAACAAGATTTGATAGAAAGTAAAAATTCTTCAATTCATCATGAATTCACATGTTCCTGAGAATAGTGTCAAAACCAGTGCTACAAGCAATTGTTGTCATGCTTATGAGAACTTTACCTAGTGAACTTGACTATAAGAGCTTAACCTTTCTCAAATATCAGGTTATCCATGATATCAAATTTTACAGAGAGATTTCTATAGCAGTGGCAACCCATTAGGCCATATTTGAACCATTATATCTTTCTGAAATCAATGAACTTTCGTTCTTGCCATAACATGGCCTAATATTATACACATGAGCTAACATCTATTATAAATAGTTTGTCACTACTTTCATACTTGCTCGAGCTACACATGACGTGACAATGTTGCTTGGTGAAGCATCATGCTTTATGAGTAGCAATAACTGATACTTGTCATATAATTACCGTGCCCTGCTCTAACTTCCTTGATATCTTCCCGTGAATATGTATCTCTATTCTATAGGAGGGTCGTGTAACTACATTGTTGTTACTGTTTGGTTAATCTGGAAAGGTCAAGAATTTGAAGAATTTTTTTGGTTACATGGCATGATGGAGCATACTAGAAACCACTATGTGGCTTGTTCATGTAGTATCATGGGCACCTGCTTTGTACTTGTGGTTGCTTTGGCATCCTAGCTACTAAAATTCAAAGTGAGATACATTAACATTTGTTTTGAGGCTTAGTGCGCAGATACTTAAATTCTTTATAAAGTTATCTAAATAAGATAATTGCAATGCAATTTGTTGATTTCATTTACTTATATGCTTGCATATTCACTAATTAAGCATGGCCATATCATAGCTTTAATTTACGATTAAATTATATACGATTTACATCAAGATTTGGATTTATATATTTTTTTAGTTTGTGATTTCCACCTAAGTATTCAGTTCATGTTTTAAAACTTGTTTATTAATTCATGTTCCGAATAATATATTGTGATGGAAACCTGAACTTTATGTGTTTTTGCAGATGGCACCGGGCAATCACAGACGGGCTAATGCGACTCCATCTACATCAGCAAGGACAGTTGGCCCTGATGGAGTCTCTGCTAGCACAGGTGAGTCGAGTACAGCAAAGGGGTCGAGGATGCACCCGTGGCCTGGGGTTGGCTAAGCATGTTAAGTCTCACGGCCGTATCCGGATTGAGATATCAGATGATGGACAAAGCCAAGTCGGACAACATAATTCAGCGTTTACTACAGCTATAGGTGCTACAGCTCAGTTTGAAGCTCCCCAAAACTACGTTTCTTGGAGAAAGATACTGTGGGAGACGAAAATCAACCAGCTCTTCTCTTCGCTACTTGTGAGTTTCCTTACGGTATTAAGTTTTCGATATTGTTTGTTAGTTAAAATTTTTATTTGATACTTATTTTTACTCGGTTGCTATTCCTGTAGGAGTGGTTCGACTTCGATCTGACCAAAGTGAATGTCCAACAGTATATTGACTACCACATGGGGAAAAGTTATAAGGATTATAGGACAAAAGTCCCGAAACCAATATTCTACGAACATTGACCTTCGAATGCTCCACAACATAAGCCTGATTTTATAGAGGAGCAAGACTGGAAATTCTTATGTGAGCTTTGGTCTAGCAAGAAACACGAGGTAAATTTTAAAATAAACGGAAATTTATAATTCTCTTTGTTTTCAGTACTTACAGTGTTGTTAAATGCAGGATAAATGTCACGCAAATGCGGAAAATCGAAGTCACTTGCATTTTAACCACCGTGGAGGTTCGAAGCCATTTATCCAACATCGTGCCGAACATTCTGAGGTAAATATATCCTAACGTAAAATTTAACAGTTCATTGTTTTTACTAATGTGGAATAATACTAAATGTATTTTCTATTTTTAACATAGTAGCACATATGAGGTGCAATCATTTCCAGATTTTTTCCGAGTGACGCATTACAATGAAAAAAATAAATGGATAAATGAAGAAGTTGAACGCTACTATGTAAGTTTCATTTTTTAAAATAAAATAATTATTATATATGTTAATTTTTTTTCAAATTCTAACATTAACTTATTTGTTTAAACAGAATGAAATGATGGAACTCCAACATCAAACTCATGAGACAGGGTCCGACCCGATACCAGATGAGCAGTTGTCGCAATTGGTTTTCAAGAATCAGACAGCTTACAACGTCGGCCTTGGCACTCGTAAGAAGCCGATGTCATCTGCACGTAATATTGTTTATTCGGACAATGCCTCCTCTCTTCGAGACCAGTTAGCCACCACACAAGACCGGCTAGCCACCACCCAAGACCGGCTAGCCACCACCGAAGACCAGCTAGTCACCACCCAAGACGAGCTGAAGAAGACTAAGGAGGAGCTACAACAGGTCAATGTGGACCACGCTAAGAAGTTGGAGCAGTTCGAACAGCAGATGCAGGCTTTCCGGCAGATGTTGGAGGCCTCACTCAGTCAGGGTGCATTAGGCTCGAGCGCCCCCCATCACAGTAGCAATAAATTTTATATCCATTTGTATAAACATTTTGAACAAATAGTTTTAATAAAATATGTATTTTTTTAAAAAAAAATTCATTATAATAATAAAATAATTATTATAATATTTCGTAATTGTGTTATTAATCAGGAAATTTTTTTCAAATAATTAAAATATTAAATTAATTATTTTAGACCAAAAAACATTAAATTAATATTTTTAAAAAAAAAACACATTTGTTAACTATTTTCGTCGAACTAGTCGACACTAAATGTGTTTTTGGCGTCGACTATATTTGACGCTAATAGTTAAAAAATCGTCGCTATAAGTATACAAATATTATTTTTTTAATATACTTTAGTGTCGTTTCGTTTCGACGCTAAAAGTCTATTTTTTAGCGTCGAAGTATTTCGTCGCAATACCTGACCTATAGCGTCAGAAACTTTTGTTTAGCGTCGAAATAAATTGGACGCAAAATGAGAGTTTTTAGCGTCGAATCTCTTTAGTTCGACGCTAAATATTGTTCTCGTCCATGTTTGGGCGTCCAATTTTTACGTCTAATTAATTCGACGCTAAGTTACATTTGCGTCGAAAGTTTGGCTTTTGGCGTCGATTAGTTTCGACGCTAAATGGCATAATTTTTGTAGTGGTTATGGTCTGATAACCGCTAGATCATAGGGATTACTGCCAGACTGTGTAATAACTGTTAGGTGAGTCTATTCGTAACTTGTCAACTGCAAGGCACCTTCGCATATTTGTTCTTCTTTCATCGTTCTTCACTTGTTGGAAGGTTCTTTCTTCGTTCTTTACGATTTTTTACCCATTGGTCGAATCGTCCTGAGTTGAATCGTCCTGGATCAATTCATTATTCATTCTTCGTCATGAATGACGTCATGTCTTTTCGTCCTTTAATAATTATTTTCCTGTTAACAGCTTTTTTTAAAGAAAAACTTTTAATTTTATTTAAACAACTCATCAAAAATCTTGTTATCGTAAATCGGTGATAGTAATCATTTTATGATATAAGAATATCATTTTTTTTATGATATATTTTTTCTGTCATTAAAATCGTGGGGACGGAACTCTACAAACTCCAAAAACAGACAATAGAACCACGTTGATATGGGGACAGAGAAATGCATATACCTTCACAACTGAAGAGTGAAAATAAGGCATGCATTTTGCAGTTGATAAGATATGATTACTTTTATTTTGAACTACAAAAACATCCAACAGTAACTCATATTGATCCACATTTTTGGTCCCGTGGTCAAATTTAAGTCGGTTGCACTTTTTAATATTCTTTCACTACTTTGCTCTCACGCCTGCCCCTGCCCCTGCGCATGCATTTTGTTCCTTTCCATATCATGTTTATTTTCATAGTATATATTCTCAGTTGTTTTGTGATTGTATCAATGAGTCATTTTTTCGTTAACGGTGTTAAGTGAATAATAACATTGTAAATGTATTTTTATCAAATCAATATATTATAGTGCCTCCTTAATACAAAATCGAAAAATTATGATGTATATTGATATTATCACAATTCTTTGGTGGTGCAGAGATAATATCTAAAAAAAAAAATTAAAAATTAAAAATATAAATATAAATAACAACAACAACAACAATAATAATTTAGTATTAACAAGGTAGCGAAATCATACAATATAAACTCTTCAGAAAATCTTCACTGAGGAAATTAGTTTCCATTATAAGGTAATAAGTGAAATTACTGACAATAAAGAAATACTATTAAAAGATAGTGCATGAGGGGATCTTAATAAACTCACATGTTCGCTTCCCAACTTCCTATACAGTCACCACACATACGCACGCCTAAATCCTTCACCACACGTATGTCGAGTTCTCTCACCATATGCACGCTTCTCTTCCCTCATTCCACCAGCAATAGCCCAGCCATAGCTTCTCATGCACATCCATTAGAAATATCATAATTAGAACAGTCATCATGCTTTTAAAAAAAATGAGAAGTTTGAAATGTTAAATGTTGTATGTTTTCAATTTTTATAATAATATAAATTTATTATATATAATTATATGAATTATTATTAAATTGAAAATTATTATTTTATTATTATTAAATTTTAAATTTTTTAGATATAATCTATGAACCACTAAAGAGTTGTGATAATATTAATGCACCTCCTAATATTTAGGTTTTGTATCAAGGAACCACTATAATATAGTGATTCACAAAAATACTCATATGACGCCATCATTCACTTAACACCGTTAACGGAAAAAGTGGCTTATTATTACAAAATACAAATTAGATCTGATGCAGTGTCATTGTCAAAAATCTGTGGTAACTACATGTATTTTCCCTAAACCTGAAGTGGTACAAAGATAATTTCCTAATAGTTAAAGAATGTCAAACTTTTTACTTCATAAGGCAAAAAAAAAAAACCAATTGCTATATTTGGACCTAAGCTTACAAGCAAATGGCTTGGTAATTTTGAGTGCTAGCTATCTTATACTTATATTTCAGTTATGTGAGATATTTTTCCATCTTTTTTACTCGTCCTTGTTAGGCCAGCCCCACTCATTGTTGAATTTAACTATGATACCTATAGAAATCTATGACCATAATTCAACCTAAAAATTAGTTTATCTTATGTTTATATTAGCATAATTTGTAGGATAAGATAAATTTCTCGATCGATGTGAGATGTTTTTTCTCTCACCGTCTGCATTCAAATGGGCACTAATTAAGCCCATATCTGTATCATCATGATCTCTATTTTAATTATGACCTGCAGCCAGCTGGTGATGGCCGGCCGATAGAAGAAGCAAGCCATGTCCATGAATTGAACATGACCATGTGGTTCTTCTATCTGTCTCTCTTGTTATCATTTTGTCTTGTGTGTACGGTTAAAGTTTACTTTCTTTGTCTATTATGCGCTCATAGCTTTAAATTTAATCTCTCTTTTTCACTTTTTATCTTCTAGGGATTGCTGTTGCTTCAGTTGTTGCAGTTGATTATACGTTAATATTAGCCCATGAAAGAAGATAGAGATGGTCAGAAACCCTAGAAACATCAAAGGTTAACAAGCAAATTAATCAGATAGTGAAAAAAAAAATATTAATGCTTACAGTTCTCAGTGAAATTATGCAAAGATTGGCAGAGAAAGCGAAAGTATGACCTATGCCGCACTCATGGATAAGAGTGTTGTAAAATTAGCACATTACTGATAGATGATAGATAAGAAGGTTAATATTCAGCACCTTACATATGGCAGACAACATTGACGGATGATTTTTTTTTTTTAATAAGTTGAAAGAAGATTTAATTCTCTTTCTTATATATAAAATTGTATTATATTTAATTAAAAATAATAATTGAACATCCCTATCGCTTTTATATATAGAGATTGGTTTTCATTTGGAGATCATCATTTATTAGGTCCTAAGGAAATGAGAACAAGAGCCATTCATGAATAGGTAGAGCTCGACTCGCATTTAGTTTGGTTCGAGATTAATTCGTTTAATAAATAAGCTACTCGAACTAAAAAATAATAGCTAAAATATTAAACGAGATCGACTTACAAAGCTTGATTCGGCTCGTTTTATTGACTCTCAAATACTATTCAAAATATACTTAACTTAAATCATTGGCACAACACGACTCCATATCATATCATATATATCACAAACATTTGAATTTATAGGAAAATTATTTAAAATTTGATTAAGTAAATAAAAATAAAAAATGAATTTTTTTAAATTAATCGAGCCGGATAGTTTAGTAATCGAATTTGAGTCGAGTTGAGCCTAATATTTTCTTAACGAGTCGAGTTCAAACAACACATATAAAGCTCGATTCGAGCTTGATCGAACTCGAACTCATATAAATACTTGTCGAGCCGAGCTGAGTAGTCTTAACCTTGATCAAGTAAACTAACACTTGTTGATTGATAGGTGACATATTAATAATACATATAAAATTAGGATATAAATTTATATCCCAATTAACTTGACAGAAGATATGACATTATCTTTCTAGGTCATGAGATAATTAATTATTGAATCGCTTATTCATTTCTCAATCAAATGGTAAATTAATATTGAATTCACATAAATATTTATGATACAAACTTAAAATTTATATCCCAACTTTATAAATGTAATACTCCTCAATCCCTGAATATCATTTCTTGATAATGTAAAGAAAGTAGCCGAAAAAGGGGACTTAGAAATCTTAATAAGAGAGTGAGGAAAGACGTGTGTCTGGAATCTGGGGACCATTTATTTGGTAATAATGGAATTGATGGTAGCAGTAGCAGTACCAGTATTGCTTTAGCTTTGCTTTGGATCGGTCAATCTGATCATCTACTGCATCTTTTGGACTTTTTATTAAAGAGATAGAGAGAGAGATAGCAAAACCCTAAAAGTAATTATCTCTCACATCTCTTTCTCTCTGCAAAACAAGCAGTGAGTTTTGAAATATGTCATTGAAGAAGCATCAGTTAAAAGTTACATAACACAGAAGAAACCCAACTCCCTTATGTTGCTTTTCATCATTACTTTTCTTTCTGAAACAACTTGTTACTGGTTCACCCTTATATATATATTCTTTTCTTAAAGAAAAATAATAATGGAAATTAAAACTATTTTATTTTTAAAAAAAAAAAATTCTTAGCTAGCAGTAGCATTGGGTTCTTAGATCCGTCAATCTTCGCTCAATTTTGGCACCCAATGAAAGTGAATAGAAATAAAGTCTTTCTTCCAACTGGCACTTTGGACTCCCGCTAATTGTAGGGTCTGTGAAAAAATTCCTGATATTCGCAATTTTATTTATGTTTTTTCATATAGAGACATGTTTTTAAGGTTGGAACCCATCTTTCCCTGTTCTATCTTTATAATTTACCCATTATGATTATTAAGTGATTTCTGATTGAATTCAGACTGAAAATAAAAATTAGTATTGCCTCGTTATTTCTGTTGCCCTAGATTTTAATTTCAGGACTTTTGCTTATTTGACAGGATTCGGCAGAAAGCCAACAAATGGAGATTTTCAATCACTTGCTACTTTAGCAACTAGAGAGAGCCGTGTTGCTTATGAAAGTCCCCAAAGGACGCAGTCCAGCAAGTTTGGGATCTTATTTTCAAGGTCTGGGTTCGAGCCGTAAGTAATATTCTTGTAAGAGTCTAGGACAATACAGATATAGATGATGTGGGATTTCCCTGATATTAAAAAAAAAAAAAAGTGTTGCTTATGAAAAAGCCTAGATACTTATAGCAAGGGGTTTTCAAACTGGGATCCACACAAATCACTCCGAATGACTTGAGACCTAATCATTGAAGAAGGTTGAGATAATGCTACAATTGAAATCCTTGTCAAAGATAAGGAAGTAAATTTCATAACATCGGATTTAGTGCACTAAGACTCTCTCGTTATAAATATGAATTATATGATTCAGATACCTTATTCTTATTTTTCACATAAATATTGTTTATTGAAAGTAAACTTTCATACATTTTCAAAATGGTGTTAAATATCATTAAAAGAGTCATATTCATATGACAGTCTCATTTGATTTTGAGACTGTCATACTTTAGGCTTCAGCTTCAACACAAGAGTTCAACTTGCTCCATATATGCATATATATCTTTGAATGAAATTAAAGATGTGTGGTCCTCTTTTTACACTGGGTGGATATATAATTTAAAAGAAAAGTTAGTTGGTCCCTCAGCTGGCTATCTAGAGTATGCCTCTAGCTATATATATCTTAATAAGTTGCTATCATACACATCAAGATGACAATGCTCTTACAGTATAGGCCACAACTTTTCAAGCCCCATTTATAGACTTATTGCATCCCATTAGATTTCTCTTTTGTCTTCTAAATCCTTCTCCCACATGAGTTCTGGAATAATTCTTTCATACAATAAAGATAGGAGTGGAATAGTACAACCAGGACTACTAACTATAACCGGTGGAATAATTTATTGACATTTTGAAAAATTAAATGGAACCCAAATTCACTTATATAGCTTGATCTTTCTTGATTTTGATCATATATATGAACATCTTTCTTAGTAATAGCTGAGCGTGCATTATTTCATCGTCCCCATGCGATAGGGTTTTAGTTTGCAAAACCTTTTGTAGCTGTCGATAAAGCATGCCTTGCCACTTTACAAATGTGCAGCATATATGGTCCCATATATATATATATATATATATATATATATGTGTGTTGAAATTTATTAAGTTTTTGTTTGTATAGAAGATAATGTAGAGATATTTATTAACTTACTCTAAAACATGTGTTGATGAAATTTATTATGTTTTTGTTCGTATGGAAAGATAATTTAGAGATGTATATATTAACTTACTCTAAAACATGTGTTGATCTCTCATATTGTGACCTTATCAGACGGATATTTTCCCCCAATGCAATGATCGATCAATATGCGAAAAAATCTATCAAATACTGGTGGTATATCACGACACTCATGTAATAATCTAATAATATCTTATTAAATGTGTTAAAAAAAATATCAAAGAATTGACGAAGAAAATGATAAAGTTTCAAATTAGTACATTTATCGGTTCAATGGCAAGATGTTACACGTGGCATCATTAGTGCCATTGCTTTTTTGCTCAATTCTTTATGTGGAGCATGGTCGGTTGAATTCCCTTTCTCAAATGCTCTAACTTCATCAATAACATTACATTATTCCCTCTCTGCAATCAAATCATCAAATTTCAACCGGCTGGGTATATAGCTGAGCCCTAATACCAAATAATAGAAGGGTGTGCTTTCGAAGGCGGCGCAGAATCTTGTAAGTTCATATAATGGTTTGATTTATTTGAAAAGCTAGCTAGCATAACCTACAAGAACTTTAAACTTTACTACTAGCAAGAATCTCTCTCTCTCTCTCTCTCTCTCTCTCTATATGTGTTGTATATATCTCTTCTGCTTTGCTTGTATGGCAGCTGTATAACAGCTGCCTCTTATCACAACAAAAGCTACCAACAACTGTGATGTAGGAGGTAGCTATAAGCTCTAAGTCTCTTCCTCCGTATTATTATTTCTTTGAAATACAAAGAAGAAGATAATCTGGACGCATCTATGGAATTTTACTCAATTCTTTCTTTACATCTTCATATATACTCCTTGCATATGTAACACTTTTTAATGTACAGGTTCAGTTTTGTGACTTACTCTTTACGAATTTGGTATCTAATTAATTTCTATTTCTTTGTTACTCTTCTCATTTCATAGATTAGGAAGCATACAATTGTGGGAAACTAGTTGAATATAATTTATTGGGATAGGATAGCTAGCTGGATGTGCACCAATAATGAGAGACATGAGATGATTACGAGTTCGAAAGAAGAAGCCAATACAAGAGAGGCCAAGATCATCAGTACTAAAGCTTCATCTAGTACTTCACCTTCACCATCACCATGGTTAAGATTGAAGGATCCACGAATTGTACGCGTCTCTCGTGCTTTTGGAGGTAAAGACAGACATAGCAAAGTTAGCACCATAAGAGGATTGAGAGACAGGAGAGTAAGACTTTCTGTTCCCACTGCTATTCAGTTATATGATCTTCAAGATAGGCTTGGACTTAATCAACCAAGCAAGGTTGTTGATTGGTTGCTTGACGCCGCCAAAGATGAAATTGATGAACTGCCTCCTCTTCCACCATTACCATCAACAGGGAATTTTGGTCTAAATCACCAAGAAATTGATCAATCTAACAACGAAGGGTTTAGGATTGAAGGCAGCAGTCTCAATTCGGAAGGCGCATGCGCAGAAGGGTTACTGAGATCATCAAATGCTTGGAGTTCTGAAGCTCTATGGAGGGCTAAGTCCAAAGAAACAGCAAGGGAAACAATAGGTGAGAGAGAAAATTGGACTAAAATAAATGATGAAGAGAAACAAGGTGTCAATGAAGGAGGTCATGTTGCAGAAGCCTCATCAATCAACTTCTTACCTAGAACAAGTAATCCTTTGATCAATGCTTTACCATTTGGTTCTTATTATCATTTGGAACCATCAAATTTTCCCTTCTCTCAAATGGGAAGCCATGGATTTCCATCTCAAACAGAAGACATTCACAACTTTAATGTTGTGCCATTGCCATCTGCATTATCTCTATCATCATCTGGCTCTCAGATTTTGGTATGTCCACCAGCACCAGGAGCAACACAGCCATTCTTCCCTTCACATGTTGATGAGATTGATCCGCGGCCACAAATTAACCATTTTCAAATGTTTAGCCCAAGTTCACACAATCTCTTTGCATCCCAAACTCCACATACGATAAGCCAGTCCCTGAGGCCCTTCCATTTTGGCATGACCTCTAGGTTTCTTCCTTCTCACGGCGGCACTGCTAGCGATCATTCAGATAAGGACCAGGCGTTTCCTTCTAAATAAATAACATGAAAACAGTACAAGAACTGAAGGAAAAAAGAAAATTATATCCTCCATTCAACACAAGCATGGTTCATTTTTTTTTTTTTTGGGCCTCAGGAAAAAAGGTACTCTTTTAAACTATGGATCTTGCAACTATAATTTTTATGTTTGATTATGTAAGTTTTGGTCATTGGTTGTCTGAAAATCAAGTCTGGCCTCCTTTTAAATTTGAGAGTTTTTATAGGAAGAAAATAATAATGATAATTATTAAAATAGATCATAAGATGTTGTATGAATAGTTTCATTTCTAGTGTGACAACAATATTATATATTTTCATGGTTCATGTTTTTCAGTTGAATAATGACCACCGTGAAGGCTACTATTGTACACTGATCAATAAGTTGTTCTTTTGTTTGCATTTGGAATTTGGTAATGAATGATTTGTTTGACAAACAATGTGCTAGTTATTGAATTGAATGAACAATATTAATATTTTGCAGCTTTTATTGACTAGGAAATTGTACTTTTGTTCATGTTCTATGTAGAGACGGTGCCAATATTTAATTTTAATGGTGGCTAAAAGGCATAAGAAATTACATAAAATTACAAATTTATCTCTGAATTTGACATGGTAATACAGGTTCCATGATCATGATTTGCTTCATGCTCCAAGGTCATATCTTTCTGCAGTCACCAAACTTACTTACCCAAATTGTAAGTCACACACACATATAGAATTAATTGATTGAATAAAGAGTTTAAGGATCCTACAACTCTTTCATTATAGACATAATTAAGCACACATGTTTTAAAATGCAGATTTGATTGATGTTTGGCTAGTTCATCACATTCGCACTTAAACATGTGTTAGTTAAGTGAGGGAAGAGACGAGGAATTGATGCGGTACCAACTGTGAAAAAGATTAATGGAAGAATGGCTTGTTTTTGGAGTAGGGTTAAGTGAAAAGATAGTTAGTGGTCCTTAATTAAATGAAGGCAAAAAAAAACACAAAGGAGAAGACAATAAGCAAAGATGAATAGATTTTTGGAAGTTTGTTTCTTTAATTCATTTCCCACATGCTTTTGCTCCGAGGACCCCATAGGTTTCTTTGTCTCTCCACCATAAACAGTTTCCCTAATTATCTAAATAAGGAAAAAATAGCAAAATCTCCTAAATATTTAGTAAAACTAAGCGAAATCCTCATACATAGGATTCTGTTATAAATATTTTTGTTCTTATTGTAAAATATATGAGATGTTTCGCTTGTTTTTAAAACGTGAAGGATGTTTCGTTTAGGTTTACCAAATATTAGTGGGGTTTTGCTCATTTTCTCCTTATATAATTAGAATGGATATTTTATTCTTATTATGTGGTATTACAAGCATTGGTTTCTAGGATTTCGATATATGAAGATAGCTATATGGATAATGAGAAGCAATTTTGAATTTCTTACCATAATTTTCTGATCATGAATATTGCTAGGAATATGTATATTTTCAAGGAATCCAACCCTTGGTGATTAGAAAATTATTTAATTTCTGATGTATTTTTCTTCATAATTGGTAAAAGACTAGGGAAAGAAAATTGAGAGATTTTGAGATTCAAACAGATGAAGATCCTTAAATGTACAAAGGGAAAAAGCATGAGAAAATTGTTATTTTGAAGAGTGTTGTTTGAATATGCAATATTGTAGCTTTAAACATGTGAAAGCCTCTCCTCTCCCTCAACATTACTAATCCCTGTTCTAATTCTAACCAGCATCTAATCCCGGATACCACAAATTTTGAATAATATCAAACATGTTAGTCGCAAAATCACACACATACATACATACACACATATAATTATGTATATGGTAGATTGAACAGGATATAAATGACAACGTAAGTAAAATATTTTTCACTTTACTAACCCCATTAAATATATACTTGCGAAGTCTAGTACTAACAGAAAATTTTCTTATATATGCTTTCTAAGTGAACGACCAGAAAATAAGTTATAGCATCTGCCATGAACAGCGTCGACAACGAAAAGTAATAATAATGAAGTCATTAATTCTAGATTGCTAAAGTTTATGTTATTCTGAACAATAAAAAATTTCCTTTGTAAGGGATGGATGAGATGGTTCTAACACATTTAGTTTCAAGTTGTTAGTCTAAATCATAAACTAAATATTTTTTTCCTTTAAAGATTTTTTTTTTTTGGATAAGGTAAGTGAGTAAATTCAAATATATTTTTTAATCATTATTGTTAGAACAATTTGCACAAATAAGAAACAGATTATGAGTTAGAACAATATTACCGTTCACCAAGATACAAAAAATGAATCTGGGTTGAGTCGCGGACTAGGTCGCTCTCTTTAAGACGTTTCGCGGCTCTGCCCAGAATTTGTGCCAGCAGTAATCGGCCTTGACGTCCCCAAGATAAAACAGCCCAATTAACATTGTCTCAATCGATTTTGCACAAAACTGATTGATATACTCACACCCAACTCTCGAATATTATGCTCGGTATCAAACGAAAACAAGAAAACAGTATCCACGAAAATTCAAGTCTTACGATGCTCGGTTTTTCAGGAAAACAGAAAGAAGTTTGATTGTTCTCGCAAAGGTCATGCACGAAAACAGTGACTTGAAAGTAGCAAAAATATTGCTCTTTTTTTTTTTTTTTTTTCGTCTGTCTCCTCTACTTTTTCAAAAAAGGAAAAAATTGTGTATATATAATAAAAATTTGACGTTGGCAATAATGCTTTTGAACGTATGTAATCAATATGATCTTCAATTTTTTTTTAAAAAAAACGTTGGGGCAATAATTCTTTAAGGTTGAAATTAAAGAGAAAACTGTTTACATATTAAAGAATCAGTTTAATTCCAAACATTAGATAGACATGTAATTAAAATAAATTAAACACAAAAAACATGTTTTGAATAAAAAATTAATGAAGAATTAAAAGGAATTAAAACTTTTTATTTACTCTTGTAACTCCCCAACTTAAAATATTCTAACAACTTTTTTTTTTAAATTTCAAAACATGTAACTCTATTTTTATTTAAATTCATATTTACAACAATCCCCCACTTGAATTTTAATAAAATAGTTTCATCGAGCAATATAAAATAAGGTTGTGCATAAATAAAGGTGTCTTTCGACTTGAACCTTTACATAGTGTTGACGATTCAGATTATACTAGAGTAACTCGTAGTTTTGAACTCTATCTCTGACAACGTCACACACACAAACCTTTCAGGGTGTAGTCAAAAAGCCCGAGCATTACGGTTGTGCTCGTATATCCCAGTATAGTGAATGCTATAGAAATTTTTGCCTGAAATTTCATAAGAAGCGGCCACACTTCTACATTCACATAGGTGTGGCTATCAAGAGTACTCATGTAGCTAGGTACTCCACTCTACATAGAGTATAGAACACATTAAGAGGTAAATAACTCATCCTTCTGTCGCTTCAGATACCATGCTCTCAGAATGGAACTCACAAATAACATAACAGCATGATTCATCATCACTTCATGACTTGTTATTACCCATTGAATCTATTTCTTGGGATCTCCAGTCTATAAGGTCGGGTTACCATCATAAGTGACTGTCTAATGGCAATAGTTCCATTCTTTTCTAGGTATTGGATACTTTCTCTTTTGCTAGTCCTTTTATTTAAGGATCAGCTAAATCATCATCAGTCCATACATAATCCATTCTTACAGCACCAGAAGAGAGGTATTCTCTAATTGTACTGTGTATCTACAATCTCTTACTGTTATAATAACAGTTCTGAATATTTGTAATAGCCCGGTACTATTACAATGGATCAAGACAACGGGTATCAGTCTCTCCCATAAAGGGGTATCATAGTAAGCTGTTTAATCAACCTGCTTCTTCACTAGCCGATGCCAGTAGTATCATCTCAGACTCAAGGAAATATATCCATTGGTAGTCTTGGAATCATCTGAAAGGGTGTTCCAATTAACGTCGTTATATCCTTCAAGGACAGCGGAAAACTTTGATCGGTTTTGGATGTAGGAGATAACAAAAATTCCAAGCCTTTGTGTTGTGCTCCAAGCTCCCCTTTGATGTATGTAAAGCTTCCAAGCATCTCATTGAATTCCAAACTCATGGATAGGTTTCCCTATCACCTTTGTAAGAATCTTTAGTGTGCTAGCACTTGGAAATTTTGCAACAAAATTTCCCCTAGACTTCTTGCAATTGTCGGCAATGTGAAGTTATGGAGAGGGAGAGAGTAAGTCACGCCTAAGCAAGGAGAGGAGAGAAAGAATGAGTGTTGGATGATATTTTGATTTTTCAAAAATCAAGTAAAGTAATACCAAACTTCAAAAGTTGGTAAAGGTCATTCATTTCAATCAAAATGAAGGTAATGTGTTTTACAAGCCAACATCAAAGTCTTCACCAACTTCCATCACCAAAAAAGGCAAATGATAGACTAGTGATGTGACTTGATGTGACTTATGGGCCCCACTTGATTCAAAATCCGAGTGGGCCCGCAACACATCCCGGGCTCGGGTTTGCTAATTTCGAATTAACGAATTTTCTGTTGCGACGTAATTAAATCAAATTTAATTAAATAATTATGCCTAGCAAAATTACTATTCACGTCGCTCGCGAATTAATTCTAAATTAATTCGTTCGCCCGAATTAAAATCTAATTTTAATTCCGTTATGAAATCTAATTTCATTTAATATATCAAATATATTATTTTATCGATTAATTCTGAATTAATCGTTCTCTCTCTATTAATAGAATTTTATCCCAGATAAAATTCTCTGTAATTAATCCTAGATTAATTTTCTCTCTCTCTTCTAATTAATCTCAGATTAATTATGTTCGAGTCATACGTCATCGGTGAATCTTCGGGAAGCGACCCATGAGATCCCTGGATATGTTGGCAGTAAATCCGGTTATCGGACAATCCGAACACGTGTGTACCCAGTACCACGTTCTTACCGATTTACAAGACATGGTTGGCTTCTAGCAAAGCATTGTGCCTACCCAATTCTCCAGAAATATTCATTTAAGGAATATGTAATATATGTTAGGTGTAGTATACGTAGTAGTGCGTATTATGATCCAGTATCGGATGTCACATGCTAGGCCTGGGGCTGGAATTATGTCTGCCCCGTACGAAGCATATATCGAATCTCTGGTAACTAGTCTCTATAATCGGATAAACATGACCTAGTCATATTATCCCGATGACTGCAGTACATAAGAGTACTAGTTTCGTATCCTACGTGATCATCATCTTCATATGACTGAAGTGATACTTCCATCTTGACATCACACCCAATACACTACGATTCTCAATATACCCAGAAGAGGCGTACACAGAACCTGTTAAAGCCCCGGACGACCAAAACCAAAGTATATTGATTGTCGCAAGTATTAGCGATGTAAGTCTCAGGTTAAGACCAAATACACCCACCCTGATTCAGACTTCCATAGACACATAGTCATACTACCAATGGAATTCCAAGGGGTCTATCCATAGCGAAATTGTTTCCGTATCATCGGTAAACACAACCTCCTATTACACTTGCATGAGTATCCAATACCCAAATATATGAGAATTATGATGTTATGCTCTCATAACACGCACAAGTGCAATACTAGTCTATTCCGCATTATCGATGTCCAATCTCGATAATACTACGACTAGGGATATTTTAATGATTAAACCTTAGTGGATTAATATTGTCTCATATCTTATTAATCCGGAACTAATCATATGGACTTTTATCATTTATATATCCCGGTAATCCAATTACAAATGATAAAAAAGCAATTTCCTTTGTCACATAGTTAATTTGTACAACAACACCATGTTCTGTACAAATAGTGATGTTGTGGGTCATAATTGTCCAACAATCTCCCACTTGGCCTATAGCCAATCACTCAAGTGTCCTACACTTGAACTATGTACGGGTCGCTCAAACTTTTGCTGAGAAATAGCTTTCGTCAGCGGATTTGCATAGTTATTAACTGATGCGATTTATTCGATCATCACATCGCCACGATGTATGATCTTACGAATCAGATGAAACAGTTGAAGTACATACTTGGATCGTTGATGAGACCGTTAATTCTTTAGCCTGTGTTGTAGCCTAGCTCAGCCACTAACAGAACTACACCTAATCTAATTAGGATTATAAAGATCCAAAATGCTTATTTTGCTGCCACAGCTGCAGTAATATTCTGCTTTTGTTATTTATTCGGTAACAGTATCTTGCTTGGAAGATTTCCAGCTCACTATTACGTTATCAAACTATATAGTACCCTTATTACGACTTACAGTCGTCTTTATCGGTTTGGAAACTTATAGCGGTAAACCCAGTCACTTCAAGTTATCATTCTCCCTAAATTCAGAACGCATCCTTAGTTCGTCTAAGATACTCAAGGATGTTCTTGACATCAATCCAGTGACTATCACTTGGATCGACCTGATTGTGACTCCATATGCTCAAAGCATATGAGACACCAGGTCGCGTACATATCTTTCAATGTACGAGTTCTCGGAGAGTGCCAACAACTTTTAGATCTATCCCAGTAGATCCTTATTCCTAGAATAAAGGTTGCATCTCCCAAGTATTCTATGGAGAATTTTCATGAAAGCCAAGCTTTCACCGATTGTATTATGGGAATGTCATTTCCAAGAAATGACATGTCATCATTATATAGGACAATTATTGTCAGTGCGCTCCCATTAACCTCCTTATATACACAAGAATTATATTCGTTTTGAATTAAATCATATACCATTATGATCTTATCAAAACGTTAGTTCCAAGAACGTAATGCTTGCTTCAATCTATAAATGGATCGATTTAACTTGCAAACCTTGTTTGCTTGTTTTGGTACGACAAAACCGTTATGATGTTTATAAACATCCTCTAAAAGATTTTCGTTGAAGGAAAGTGGTTTTGATGTTCAGCTGTCATATTTCATTAATGAAACATGTAGCATTAGCAAGCATTATCCAAATGGATTTAATCATGGCAATGGTTAAAAGGTTTCATCGTAATCGACACAATGTTGATAACGATACATTAGCTTTGTACGTTTTTATGTTGCCATCCATGTTTGTATTCCTTGAAGACTTATATAGTACTAGGGGTGGGCGCGGTTCGGTTTGGTTCGGTTTTTGCTAAAAACCGAACCAAACCATATTTTACGGTTTGGATTTTTTACCTCTCAAACCAAACCATTAAATAACGGATTGGTTCGGATTGAAAATTTTTTAAACCAACGGTTTACGGATTGGTTCGGTTCGGTTTACGGATTATTATATTTAAAACAAATTTTCATCCACTTAAGTGAAGACAAAAAAAAAAAAAAAAAAAACTATTCTGTCAAACAAATAGTATGAAGTACTAGGGTGTAAGCTGTGACTTCAGGGAACACATGCACTCCATAAGGGATTGAAAAATGAGACACAATTAATTATTGTATTTTTTAAAAATTACCTCGAATAATGATGTTACAATCATTCTAATTAAGAAACAAATCCAACATCTTACTTTCAAGAATAATGATGCTACCATAAACAAAAAAAATTAAGAATAAAAGTATTAACAAATAAATTGAAGAATAAAAGTATAACAAATAAATTGAAGAATAAAAGTATTAACAAATAAATATATTAACAAAAAATTAAGAATAAAAGTATTAACATACTAATAAAAAGAAAACATAGAATAAAATAAAAGAAAAATACAATTTTTTTTATAAAAATATATATTTTTTTAATTATAACGGTTCGGTTCGGTTTAACAGGTGCGGTTCGGATTAGCTCCTGAACCGAACCGTAAACCGTTTGGGGTGAGCCAATCCGAACCGCAAACCGAACCGTTAGAAAAAAAACCGTAAATTCGGTTCGGTTTGGTTCGGTTTGCGGTTTGGTTCGGTTCGGTCGGTTTTTTTGCCCACCCCTATATAGTACCAATAGGCACAATGCCTTCTGGTACAACAACCAGTGTCTAAACTTGGTTCGTATACATGGAATCCATTTCGGACTTCATGGCACTTTTCCATAATAGGGATTCGATACCTTGTATCACTTCCTCATACGTAGTCGGTTCGTGTTCCTCAATAAGATTGACATCTTCATGTGGTGAGATCAAAAACTCATACCTCCCAGGTTGTTTTCTGACTCTCTCCGACTTACGCGGTCCTTGTGTATTCGAAGATTATTGGTACAGTTTCATCCCTGATGAACTGTTTGTGTTCCGTTAAAGAATCGGTGTCTGGAACAGTATTACTCTCGATTTTCATCGAGTTTTACTTTCCTCCCACTTACCACTGCATATGGGTATTCCTCTTAGGAAAACCACATGGAGAGCAACAATTACATTGTTCTCTTGTGAGTTGTATAAGTACTATACTTTGGTTTCCCTAGGATAACCTACAAATTAGGCACTTATCCGATTTGGGTTTTAGTTTGGTATCATCTAAACATATGCCTAGCATTCCCAAATCTTCAGGAATGAGAAACTCGGTTTCTTTCATGTTCATATCTAATATGAAGTCTGTCTAATAGATTTTCATGGAACCTTATTCAAAATAAGTTTTGCACTGATTAATGCGTATCCCTAGAAGGAAAATGGTAGCTCAGAGCGACTCATCATTATCCTTACCATGTCCAACAAAGTTCGGTTTCTCTGTTCGGACACACCGTCAAATTGAGGTGTTCCGAGATGAGTCCTTTATGAAAGAATACTATACTCTTTCAAATAGTCGAGAAACTTATTGCTTAAGTATTTTCCATCACGGTCTAACCGTGACGGTTTAATACTTTAGCCTGTCTATCTGTCTACTTCGTGTCGAAACTTTAAAAGTTTCTGACTTGTGTTTCATAAGATACACATAACCATAACGCGATGTCACATCCGTAAAGGTTACGAAGTATTCATATCCACCTCTAGCCTAGCTAGATATGGGCCCACTTACGTCACTATGAACGAGTGCTAACAGATCGGTGGCACTTGCACTTTTACCAAGTAAAAGGTGTTTTAGGCACTTTGCCTAATAAACTAGATTCGTAGACATTATTTGAATTAGAATCAAATCTGTCATAGTATTCACTCTTCGAAAGTGTGGATATACGAGTCTTGTTAATGTGTCTCAAACATCAATGCCACAAATAAGTCTCATCTGATTAAATCAGTTTGAGCTATTTGTTTGTCATGTTATATGTATGAGATTAATTTATATTCTAAATATAATTACTGTTATTCACATCTAATGTGTTTATCTCGATATCATCTTTATAAACAAAACACTTAGTGTTCTAGAATATAAAGGTATATCCGCAATGAGTTATACTAGATATAGAAATAATGTTTCTAGTCATACTATGTACATTATAACAGTTTCCTAATTTAAGTACATGCCCAAAAGGTAGTTCCTAAACTTAGGTTTCTACGGTTAAAACAGCGACTCGCGTCCCATTTTCGACTCACAGGTAAATCTCAACTGAAGTCAGTCTCCTGCTAATCAGCAGATTATGCACATCAGTACATATTTATGTACCACATCTAGTATCAAAAATCCAATTTTGAAACTAGTAGTGAACATGTTTATGATAAACATGCTTGAAGCCGGAGCCTTGCCCTTCTTCACTTCCTTCATGTTTGCCTTGTCTATACGGCAGTCACGCATCCAATTACCTCGTTTGCCACAGTTTAGGCAGATATTTTGGGATATGTCATTTGTCTTCCTAGAAGACTGTGACGATTTTGCCTTTGCCCTTTTCCACACCCTAGAAGCATTCGGCCAAGCCTTGGCCTTCTGGGATGTCGAAGTAAGATGCACATTGCGCTTCTTGCCCTTTTGCAAACTCTGTCTTTGTCTCCTTGAGCATAGCCATTAAATCTCCAAGAGTTTCCTATTGCAATTAGTACTTCTAAGATCTAAGGTTAGATCTATGAAGATCTTTCAATTTCAATATCATAGTATAAAGATCTAATATTTAGTTCTGACGAAGAAATTAAGGAGTCTTTGCGGCAAGCATAACGGATTGAGCACTAAAGTTATCATCACATGAATCTTCCAAAGATCATGTTCTACTATTTGCTCAACTCCGGGCTTAGGCCCGAGACGTCACTCTATCAAATAGAATAACTTCTCAATTCCTAGGACTATCATCAGGTTCAATTCCCAATTTGAAAATTAAAGCCGCTTAAAGATATTTTCACCCAGGATTATGTTCTAAACGCTAATCTTTCAGTTATCTTGATTCCAATAGTCCAACTATCCAAATAACGATTTCGGGTACAATCGAATATAATGATTATTATAGTCTAACTATATAATCAACTACTATTTGATTGGTTAAATTCAAATATATTTGATTACTATAATCCAATTACATAATCAACTATAATTGACATAGTTTGAATACAGTCCAACTGTTTAATTTTAAAACAACATTTAAATATTAGTCCAACTAATATGTTTAATAAACAATGACGAAAAATGAAATGAGCGCGTATTGGCAAGTATCTAAACGAAATTACAAATTTAATATTTGCCTCCCACTATTTTTCAGCGAGCCTCTAACCCTCTGTGGAGTACTCGGGAAACCTCGTTTCCTAGTGGGATAGGATCCCGTTAAATAACACACAACCTTGACTTTGGCCAACAAGTTGTATGAAACTTAACTAGGTAGATCTCTAAGATCAATTGGATTTCATCCAATTCCTAGATCCAGTAGGTGGACCTCCAAGTCCGAAACATATATACAATATATATATGCCAATATATCCAATATATTTTACTAACCTTTTTCCTCTGAATCAACTAAGCATTGGCTTTGGCACAATAAGCTTAATGATTCCAGTTAAGCGGGACCCATTGACTTTGGAAAGCTTCGTAATCGATGTCGATGGACAAGAAGTGATCTTGACTTTGGCCAACAAATCACAACTTGGAAAAAACATGCGATATGGAACAAAGCCTTCATGATTCAAACACATCCGCGATGGACAAAGGTCTTGACTTTGGCCAACAAACCAGTGCCAATCTTGGATCTTGAGAGAGAATCACTCAATGGAAGGAAAACGATTAATATTTGTTGAGGGTTTTTCGCGTAATTGGCAACCAATTAATTATCTTTGATTAGGTCTCATCATACACCCTTAAACATGCATTCTAAAAGCATAATAAGGCGCGATAAATAAATTAATAATGATATGCGGATGGATATATAATACAATTTGTTCCTAGAACAAATCTCTCCATTTCCTCTCTCTCGTTAGCACTATTCTTACTTCTACCCAATTACATAACACTTCTAAAGAAACCTCATTTACATTGAGGGAAATAGGTGAGAAGAGAAATACAGAGAGTCAATAGGTAATAGGCTGAACACGCAGGTCCAATTTAATAAATTCTAAATTTATTACAATAATTTCCAAAATTGCCCTCACCCATCTAATATCCATCTGATATACATTATTCATACATCACATCCATGTATTCACACAAATCATGTTATCAATCAATCTAATCCAATTAATTAATCTTTAATTAATGACCATCCAATGTTCAAACAACGATTTGATTTGCGCGAATCCAACTCGTTTAAGAATAAGTACTCAAAGTACAAATTCTTGAATTATATCGAACTACAATATTAAATCCAATTTAATTCGTATTCAATACTAATTCTTTATTTAATTCCAAATTAAATAATTATATTTTTTAATGTGCCTTTGCAACTTAGATTCTAAATCTAATCTTTGTGGGTCTCAAAGCCCAATTAACATCCAATGTCAATTTAATTAAAGTCCAATGGGCTTTTAATTAATTCATAAGGCATGGATTTTGGAAACCAAAGCCCAATAAGGAATCACCCTTTGCCACAAAATTAATTTTGGCCCATTAGGCCCAATTAAATTTCAAAGGCCCAATTATCATATTTGGACTTTACGGAAATGGTTTTAGGCCCAATTGGATCCAATCAAATATCATAAACCAAACTTGGCCCAACCAAGCCCATTAATCCCAAATACAACATTAATAGCCCAATTCCAAATTAAGCCTTATTAATTAAATTCCAATATTCCTAATATCACAATTCAATTAACTAAAGTGTATAGCCATAATTAATTATTCAAATTAACATTTCCAAAATACCAATTTACATAATTAATCATGCTTTATCTAATCAATTTATGTCCAACGCAAATTGAAACAAAATCAATTCATTCATGCTTCCATAAGCTCACGGCAATTAGGGACTTTTTATATCAATTTTGATTTCAATCCAATTAAATCACAAACTAATATATCTCATGCATTTAAAACACATCCAATTGTCTAAAATTCAAAAATTACCATGACTTTAAATGGTTCAAACTCTCGGCCAAGCCTCCAAATTTGGAGAAAATTAATCCAATTAATTTTTCATCAAATTGATCATGCACAACTCAAAGTTAACATATTATAAGCATGCTCAAACAAACAATTTGAACAAATCATGCTCAAATCACAAAATCCCAAATTAAAGTTTAAGAACCCTAAATTCAATTTCATGTTCAATTATGGCTCTGATACCATTGTTGGGTTTTCTAGGTCAAACCAAGATCAATTAAGCAAGAAATCATGTGAATACAACAAAGTAAGAATGCGGAAAATACTCACTTTGATCGGTTTTGGATGTAGGAGATAACAAAAATTCCAAGCCTTTGTGTTGTGTTCCAAGCTCCCCTTTGATGTATGTAAAGCTTCCAAGCATCTCATTGAATTCCAAACTCATGGATAGGTTTCTCTATCACCTTTGTAAGAATCTTTAGTGTGCTAGCACTTGGAAATTTTGCAACAAAATTTCCCCTAGACTTCTTGCAACTCTCGGCAATGTGAAGTTTTGGAGAGGGAGAGAGTAAGCCACGCCTAAGCAAGGAGAGGAGAGAAAGAATGAGTGTTGGATGATATTTTGATTTTCCAAAAATCAAGTAAAGTAATACCAAACTTCAAAAGTTGGTAAAGGTCACTCATTTCAATCAAAATGAAGGTAATGTATTTTACAAGCCAACATCAAAGTCTTCACCAACTTCCATCACCAAAAAAGGCAAATGATAGACTAGTGATGTGACTTGATGTGACTTGTGGGCCCCACTTGATTCAAAATTCGAGTGGGCCCGTAACACATCCCGGGCTCGGGTTCGCTAATTTCGAATTAACGAATTTTCTGTTGCGACGTAATTAAATCAAATTTAATTAAATAATTATGCGTAGCAAAATTATTATTCACGTCGCTCGCGAATTAATTCTAAATTAATTCGTTCGCCCGAATTAAAATCTAATTTTAATTCCGTTATGAAATCTAATTTCATTTAATATATCAATATATTATTTTATCGATTAATTCCGAATTAATCGTTCTCTCTCTATTAATAGAATTTTATCCTAGATAAAATTCTCCGTAATTAATCCTAGATTAATTTTCTCTCTCTCTTCTAATTAATCCTAGATTAATTTTCTCTCTCTCTTCTAATTAATCCCAGATTAATTATGATTGAGTCATACATCATCGGTTAATTATGTTGGCAGTAAATCCGGTTATCGGACTATCCGAACACGTGCGTACTTGGTACCACGTTCTTACCGATTTACAAGACATGGTTGGCTTCTAACAAAGCACTGTGCCTATCCAATTCTCCAGAAATAATCTTTTAAGGAATATGTAATCTATGTCAGGCGTAGTATACGTAGTATTGCGTATTACGATCCAGTATCGGATGTCACATGCTAGGCCTGGGGCTGGAATTGTGTCTGCCCCGTACGAAGCATATATCGGATCTCTAGTAACTAGTCTCTATAATCGGATAAACATGACCTAGTCATATTATCCCGATGACTGCAGTACATAAGAGTACTAGTTCTGTATCCTACGTGATCATCATCTTCATATGACTGAAGTGATACTTCCATCTTGACATCACACCCAATACACTACGATTCTCAATATACCCAGAAGAGGCGTACACAGAACCTGTTAAAGCCCCAGACGACCAAAACCAAAGTATATTGATTGTCGCAAATATTAGCGATGCAAGTCTCAGGTTAGGACCTGTGGGAACACAGAAACTGGGCGACGCCGTTCCTAGGCTCGCGGCCTAGTTGGGAAGGATTAACATGACATGGAGTCGCCACCCGGTGTGAACCGGGACAAAGATTTAAGGCCGCACTCACCCCTCGCAATGGAAGACCTCAAACCGTTGGGTTCGGAATGGTCCCTTACTTATGTCACTTGTAATAAAAGGATTTATGTGATAATTTAACTAGGCTTAAATAACATTTATTTCCAAAGATATCATGCTTCTAAATTCATATGCATTCATCAACAAGTTCATCACAACATGCAACATCACATGGCAATCTCATGAACATATTTCAATCCTATGATATGGAAAACTAAGAACAACATAATCATGCTTGCATACAATCCTAAGAACACATAGAATGGATAAATGCAGGGATACAAATAATGTGGTTGGCTATATAACACAAGAAAGATCAACCAATAGGCGGTTACGCATGAATATGATAAGACAGACTCAGTTCAGTGTGTTCGCGTTCGTGTAGCGTTCGTAAACGCGTTCGAACGGTAAACAGAAGGTTCGCGTTCGTGTAGCGTTTGATAACGCGTTCGAACGGAAATGAGACAGAATGCTCGCGTTCGTATGGCGTTTGATAACGCGTTCGAACGTAAATGAAACAGAATGCTCGCGTTCGTATAGCGTTTGATAACGCGTTCGAACGGAAATGAGACCTGATGCATGATAAGGCAAAATGTATGCGCGTTCGAGTTGCGTTTGTTAACGCGTTCGAACGGACACGGACCTGATGCATGATAAGGCAAAATGTATGCGCGTCGAGTTGCGTTTGTGAACGCGTTCGAACGGACACGGACCTGATGCATGATAAGGCAAAATGGAATGCAATACATAAACAGAAAATAAAGGGCGCGGCGCGAAGTACTGCCGTAAAGGTGGCCTTTTGGGGCTCTTGATCTCTCAAAGAGAGGACCTTTAGACCAACATACTAAGCTCATGCGCGTCACATCACATCATGCATATAAACATAAAGACAATCATATTATTCTAAGTATGTCCGATTGAACGTATCTTGTATCCAACGGGCACACATCGACCGGCGCGGCAAAGTAGTGTCACAAAGGTGCCTTTTCGGCTCTTGGTCTCCCAAATGGAGGACCTTTGGACTAACTCACTAAGCCCATGCGCTTGGTTGAATCATGCATAACTAACGACATATTGAGTTTAGGTAAAACAAACTAAATAAACAAGAGCAACACAACAAATGAAAGATGGTGTCGTTTACCCAAGCGGTACGTGGAGTTGTGGCCCGAGTACAGATCATATTACCGTCCATTCGGAATCGGCTATGAAATTTATGTCCGGGTTTCCATCCGATATACCGCGAGAGTTGACACATCTCTCATTCATCCAATACCCACAACATGCATCCATAAACGACTCTCATGGGAATAGAATTCAATAATAATAATAAAAAAGAACGAATATAAACTAATGAAAAGGTACCCTCAGGTCTAACCTTTTAAATCATCTCTCGGATGTACGGTACACGATTTTCGGAAGGGTGGATGCTCCGCAACTCTCCCGGTTCACTGGTTCACTGTTCTCGTTCGTTATCTTACTGTTTTGAGTCGTCGTTCTCCGTCTTTTGCTATTATTTCCTTGTGGTTTCGCTGCCTTTTCCTCTTTATCTTTTGCTTACTGGTTTTTGGTGTCTTCTTCCTGTAATATTTTTTATGTGTGTTGTGTGTGAGTTAGGGACTAGCTAGCTAGGGGACTCGGGAACCAACTAAGGACTAAGGTTGAGAAGGTTGGTGAAGGGTCTTTTTATAGGCAAAGGGTTGGGCTTGACAAGGAAAGGAATTTGATTAGGTTTGGTTAAGGGAAGTCCAAGGATTGATTTGGTTTGGTTAAGGGAAGTCAAAGATTGAGGGGGGACAAATCTTGGCTAGATAGGGAAGGTTGAATATTTGATTGGCTTGGTTTAGGAATACAATATTTTAAGTTTGGGAATAATCTTATTAGATTGGGAATATAATTGGTTGATTGATTTTAATTAGGCATGATTATATTTTGATTTAGTATGTGATTTGTTTATTTTAGGCATGATTTTAGTTTAAGTTGGTAATTGTTTATTTTAATGGTAAATGATTTAAATGTTTTATTTAATGTTAATTTTAATATTTAATTATTTAATTTGGGATGTGTTTTATGGGCTTTGGGGAGCTAAATGGGCTGGGTGTGAGGCTAGCAGCAAAACCAGAATTACCGACACCGTTCGAACGCTCCCTCGAACGTTACACGAACGCCCGCAATCTGTTTCCCGTTCGAACGAAGTAACGAACGCAGCACCAACGAAGACAGTGAGCTTGCTTATTCTGAATTTCCCCTTCCGATATCCGTTTCCCGCGGCATCCGTGACTCAAAAGGTAGTGCCTCCAAATGAGGCTCATCATCGGGTTTCACATGCGAAAATGCAATGCCTACAGTCGCCCCCACTTTGATGGGACTTGTGTAATGTGCAACAGTGACAATCCTATCAAAGTTTATGCAATGCATTTTCACTTACCTGGCTCGCCAGCTGCCACTTGACTTACCATGTGTTGAGTTGCGTTGATTTGGTGGTGAGGTGCTGCGACCTCTGGTTCATTCCCGAACCGTGCTCTATTTTTAGAGCGCCATCTTCGGCATCTTTCGTGTATGTGCTCCATTTTGGAGCGCCATTTCCGGCATTTGTTGTGTGTGTTCCATTTTGGAACGCCATTTTCGGCATCTGTGTGTGTTCCATTTTGGAACGCCATTTTCGGCCTCTGTTGTAAGTGCTCCATTTTGGAGTGCCATTTCCGGCGTCTGGTGTAAGTGCCATTTCCGGCGTCTGTTGTGAGTGCTCCATTTTGGAGTGCCATTTCCGGCGTCTGTTGTAAGTGCTCCATTTTGGAGTGCCATTTCCGGCGTCTGTTGTAAGTGCTCCATTTTGGAGTGCCATTTCCGGCGTCTGTTGTAAGTGCTCCATTTTGGAGTGCCATTTCCGGCGTCTGTTGTAAGTGCTCCATTTTGGAGTGTGCTTTTACAAGATTGTGGCTCATTTTTGAACCGTTACTTGATGAGATGGTCTTTGCTGTTATAAACCTGCGAACACGAAACAAACATTGCATGTATGTGGTATGTATGCATGTATGCATGTATATGTATTATATTCCGATGGGTTAGGCCTTCCTGGTCCATTTCTGAACAGTGCTTCAATTTCGGAGTGCCATTTTTGGCAAGGGATGAGATGATGGTCCATTTCGAACCGTGCTCCATTTTCGGAGTGCCATTTTCGGCGAGATGAGATGATGGTCCATTTCGAACCGTTGCTGATAATGATGTGGGCCCCGCCCCAAGAGTACTATACCCGGTAGAACTAATACTGAACCAATGTGGGCCTCGCCCCCCCCAGAATGCCATACCCGGCAGAGCTGATGCTGACATGGGCTTCGCCCCCAGACCGAGACCGATATGGGCCTCGCCCCCAGACTGATACTGATACTGAACTGATGTGGGCCTCGCCCCCAATCCGATACTGATGCGGGCCTCGGCCCTGGGACTCATCCCCAAACTGATACTGATTCATTTCTGAAACTGACTGTACTGTTGTTGTTCCCGAAGATCCCCCGTGTTCTAAACATCACTGGATTTCATAGTGCCAATGTTGAATGTTTTTCTCAAATATACTCATATTGTAGAAGAGATTCAGCGAAATAATGTCTTTATTATTATTTAAAGAAAATGATTCGAACATGTAGACCAAGTCAATGTCTATATTAAAATGCATGATCAAATAAACTAGGAGGGATGATTTCAACATTCGCAACATTGCCTTCTTTCTTGGCCTATGGTTCTCCACCGTTGTCATCCCATACTCCTATGGATGAAGCTGAGTGGTTGAGAGTTTGAAGGACAAGGGTTTCGGGTAGGCCGGAGTTGATCATGTAGTTGGGTAGGGGATTTCTGTATGCGTTGGGTTGTTCTCTTCTGGGTCAGGTATTTTGTGAGCATCAATGAGGTTTTGGATTTCATGCCTAAGGCGGGTGCAGCTGTCAGTTTCGTAGCCTCTCCTTTGATGGAAGTGACAATATAAGCTTAGGTTAAGGTTGGGTGGGATAGGATCTGGAAGTGGTTTAGGCTCTAAGGGTTTTAGGAGTCCTTGTCCCTTCAACTTCTCAAGCACCTTAGATAACGGCTTCCCCAGGTTAGAGAAATGCCGGTTCTTGACGGTAGCGACCTCGGCAGTAGTAGCGGGCTTGGTCTCAGAATACCCCCCAAAAGTCCGCCTATTCTGGCCATAGGACTTTCTGTTTTCAGCCTCCTCTTCCTCAATATCCATGACAGTTTCCCTCAACTGTCGAAAATCGGAAATCATTGAAGCCATCCTCCTCAGCTTACTATAAATAGAGGGCTTGGTGCCCTTGATGATCATTTTGATTTGGTCCTTCTCAGAGGGCCGAGTCTGCATTTTCAGAAGCTGGCTTCTCCAGCGGTCTACATACTCCTTGAAGCTTTCTTCCGGCTTCTGCTTAGTGTCCTCCAAATCACGGAGTGACAAGTCAATCTCCAAGTCTGTAACATACTGCTTCAGAAAAGCGTCAGCTAGTTCCTTCCAATCTTCCTAACCTTCTTTTCAAGGCTATGATACCAAACCACAGGTGCCCCCTCGAGTGACATCCCAAACATCTTTTGGACTTGGCGCTGTGATAGGCCCACTGAACTCATAACAGACACATACTGACGGAGATGCACCCTTGGATCTCCATTCCCATTGAACTTAGCCAAATCCGGCATCTTAAACTGCGCTGGCAACTGCTCCTCAAACTTCATTGTCTCATAGTCTAGCAAATCTTCATTCTTACCCCTCATTTTACGGGTAACTGTTTCAACTTGATCTCGAAGCTTCTGTATCTCGGCCTGAGACCCAATCACTCTGTCTGTTGCATACTCTGCATTATCATCATCAAAAGCGGGGATATCATCCCCCAACCCATTCGGAGGCTTCTCGCGCCTTACATTCTCAGAATTCTCCCCAGCACGGGGCACAGCCATATTTGTCATGGCAGCAGTCAAGGCTTGCAACTGTTCAGTAATCTTGGCGAGGCCATTTTCCAACTGATCTATCCGGGATACCTCAGTATCTGATTCACTCATGTCTGTTCTCGGTATTTTGGTGAGTCTTCCTTTTTTCCTAACCCAACGGGAATCTATGATGGCTTTCAGAACACAAGGGTTAACATGATGTATGTATGCATGATGCGCATAAGAAGTATATAACATATATTAAATCAAACAAAATTCTCAAACAAATCGGCCTATTATCATTTTAGAAGCTTTTGGGACAATTGTCATAAGAGTGAACCCGTCCCAGTTTAAGTGGCCTAACGAGTTCATGTCTTATGGCAAATTAAGAGCCCAACTAAATCCAAATGATAAAATTCCGAACACAGTCATAAAATGGCCCATTGTTATTTAGAAGCCTTTTGGCCCAATCGTCATGAGGTACGTTCTTGTCCCAGTTTAAATGGCCCAACAAGCCCATATCTCATGACAAATGGTCCAAATGGATCCAAACGACGATGTTCCCAAACACAAGCATACAAGGAAGATGATGACATAATATTTTTTACAAAGTGGCCTATCAACATTTCAGAAGCTTTTGGCCTAATAGTCATAAGGTGCGAACTTGCCCCAGTTTAAATGGCCCAGCAAGCCCGCATTTCTGACAATAGTCCAACTGCATCCAAATGAGGATGGTCCACAAGCACATACTCAAGGAAATAATTGCTACTTTAGCCAACCCGGTCTATAGGTGGATTAGTAAGAGTATAGACAAAGGCTCTCATCGGCGAAGGATGGCCCACAACTAGGTCTCCCCACTCAAGGGTTCGAGCAACCAAGTGAGCGCACCCTTTTTTATACACTAAGGTACGTGCCAATGAGCTATGGTGTGTGACGGACTGTCAAATGGATTTCCCGTTGTAGATCCCCCAGAGGGAAGGTGGAGCGAGGCTCACTTAAATACCCAAGCCTCTTAGGCTCTTATCGCTTGTTGTCAGGAATAAACAACGAGTCCTCCAAATTAGTCCATCACAATAGGCTACAAGTAGACGGCTATCTAGGTGCCTTCACAGCTTTTCCTTCTAGAAAGGTAGTAAGTGAAGGAAGACACCAAACCATTACCTAGCCTCAAAGTGCCCTTGATTAAACCCTCACTTTATCCACTATAGACATGGTCAATTAAAACATGAATCCAAACATTACAAGACAATATTTCGGGGCCAACTTTACGTCCCCAGTGGAGTCGCCAGACTGTGGGAACACAGAAACTGGGCGACGCCGTTCCTAGGCTCGCGGCCTAGTTGGGAAGGATTAACATGACATGGAGTCGCCACCCGATGTGAACCGGGACAAAGATTTAAGGCCGCACTCACCCCTCGCAAGGGAAGACCTCAAACCGTTGGGTTCGGAATGGTCCCTTACTTATGTCACTTGTAATAAAAGGATTTATGTGATAATTTAACTAGGCTTAAATAACATTTATTTCCAAAGATATCATGCTTCTAAATTCATATGCATTCATCAACAAGTTCATCACAACATGCAACATCACATGGCAATCTCATGAACATATTCAATCCTATGATATGGAAAACTAAGAACAACATAATCATGCTTGCATACAATCCTAAGAACACATAGAATGGATAAATGCAGGGATACAATAATGTGGTTGGCTATATAACACAAGAAAGATCAACCAATAGGCGGTTACGCATGAATATGATAAGACAGACTCAGTTCAGTGTGTTCGCGTTCGTGTAGCGTTCGTAAACGCGTTCGAACGGTAAACAGAAGGTTCGCGTTCGTGTAGCGTTTGATAACGCGTTCGAACGGAAATGAGACAGAATGCTCGCGTTCGTATGGCGTTTGATAACGCGTTCGAACGCAAATGAAACAGAATGCTCGCGTTCGTATAGCGTTTGATAACGCGTTCGAACGGAAATGAGACCTGATGCATGATAAGGCAAAATGTATGCGCGTTCGAGTTGCGTTTGTTAACGCGTTCGAACGGACACGGACCTGATGCATGATAAGGCAAAATGTATGCGCGTTCGAGTTGCGTTTGTGAACGCGTTCGAACGGACACGGACCTGATGCATGATAAGGCAAAATGGAATGCAATACATAAACAGAAAATAAAGGGGCGCGGCGAAGTACTGCCGTAAAGGTGGCCTTTTGGGGCTCTTGATCTCTCAAAGAGAGGACCTTTAGACCAACATACTAAGCTCATGCGCGTCACATCACATCATGCATATAAACATAAAGACAATCATATTATTCTAAGTATGTCCGATTGAACGTATCTTGTATCCAACCGGGCACACATCGACCGGCGCGGCAAAGTAGTGTCACAAAGGTGGCCTTTTCGGCTCTTGGTCTCCCAAATGGAGGACCTTTGGACTAACTCACTAAGCCCATGCGCTTGGTTGAATCATGCATAACTAACGACATATTGAGTTTAGGTAAAACAAACTAAATAAACAAGAGCAACACAACAAATGAAAGATGGTGTCGTTTACCCAAGCGGTACGTGGAGTTGTGGCCCGAGTACAGATCATATTACCGTCCATTCGGAATCGGCTATGAAATTTATGTCCGGGTTTCCATCCGATATACCGCGAGAGTTGACACATCTCTCATTCATCCAATACCCACAACATGCATCCATAAACGACTCTCATGGGAATAGAATTCAATAATAATAATAAAAAAGAACGAATATAAACTAATGAAAAGGTACCCTCAGGTCTAACCTTTTAAATCATCTCTCGGATGTACGGTACACGATTTTCGGAAGGGTGGATGCTCCGCAACTCTCCCGGTTCACTGGTTCACTGTTCTCGTTCGTTGTCTTACTGTTTTGAGTCGTCGTTCTCCGTCTTTTGCTATTATTTCCTTGTGGTTTCGCTGCCTTTTCCTCTTTATCTTTTGCTTACTGGTTTTTGGTGTCTTCTTCCTGTAATATTTTTTATGTGTGTTGTGTGTGAGTTAGGGACTAGCTAGCTAGGGGACTCGGGAACCAACTAAGGACTAAGGTTGAGAAGGTTGGTGAAGGGTTCTTTTTATAGGCAAAGGGTTGGGCTTGACAAGGAAAGGAATTTGATTAGGTTTGGTTAAGGGAAGTCCAAGGATTTGATTTGGTTTGGTTAAGGGAAGTCAAAGATTGAGGGGGGACAAATCTTGGCTAGATAGGGAAGGTTGAATATTTGATTGGCTTGGTTTAGGAATACAATATTTTAAGTTTGGGAATAATCTTATTAGATTGGGAATATAATTGGTTGATTGATTTTAATTAGGCATGATTATATTTTGATTTAGTATGTGATTTGTTTATTTTAGGCATGATTTTAGTTTAAGTTGGTAATTGTTTATTTTAATTGGTAAATGATTTAAATGTTTTATTTAATGTTTAATTTAATATTTAATTATTTAATTTGGGATGTGTTTTATGGGCTTGGGGAGCTAAATGGGCTGGGTGTGAGGCTAGCAGCAAAACCAGAATTACCGACACCGTTCGAACGCTCCCTCGAACGTTACACGAACGCCCGCAATCGTTTCCTGTTCGAACGAAGTAACGAACGCAGCACCAACGAAGACAGTGAGCTTGCTTATTCTGAATTTCCCCTTCCGATATCCGTTTCCCGCGGCATCCGTGACTCAAAAGGTAGTGCCTCCAAATGAGGCTCATCATCGGGTTTCACATGCGAAAATGCAATGCCTACAGGACCAAATACACCTACCATGATTCGGACTTCCATAGACACATAGTCATACTACCAATGGAATTCCGAGGGGTCTATCCAGAGCGAAGCTGTTTCCGTACCATCGGTAAACACGACCTCCTATTACATTTGCATGAGTATCTGATACCCAAATATATGAGAACTATGATGTTATGCTCTCATAACACGCACAAGTGCAATACTAGTCCATTCCGCATTATCGATGTCCAATCTCGATAATACTACGACTAGAGATATTTTAATGATTAAACCTTAGTGGATTAATATTGTCTCATATCTTATTAATCTGAAACTAATCATATGGACTTTTATCATTTATATATCCCGGTAATTCAATTACAAATGATAAAAGAGCAATTTTCTTTGTCACATAGTTAATTTGTGCAACAACACCATGTTCTGTACAAATAGTGATGTTGTGTGTCATAATTGTCCAACACCCCACTATTTAAAAGAAATTTTTTTCATAGAAATAATATTCTCATATAAATCATAAAATTTATATATTTCTATTAATGTTATACTCAAAGTTCTAGGTTCTCAAACCTTCCATATTTATAAAGTAAAATTTAAAAATTTCACATCACCAGTTCTAGTAGCTATAGTGGTATGAGAAACCATTAATCACATTTATCTTATTCACAGCTTGTACATAGAACTAGAACAAAGCATAATCCTAGCATACATGACAGAAAATGACAATGCCTACCCACCATCCCTCGAATCCACCAAACATGTTGATCTCAAATATCGTAGTAACAAGTTGGTCTTCGGTAAGATTTGTTTTAAAGCAAAACTCTTTAACCGGTAGTTCCGGACAAGGTGCCCTAGTTTGCTACAATTGTAGCGTATGAACTAACTATTCTTATTTCTTGAGGGAGGTTAGTGCTAGTTCTGATTATTCCAATTTTGGTGATTATAGTTCTTGTGGTTCCTAGAGCCAGTGCGGGGCCCGCCTGCTGTGAGAGAGATGTCATATACACCCGGCACATGATATACCACCTCCTTCACAACATGCAATCTATCAAAAATTTAAAATTGAAGTTCCTATTTCCATAAACTCAAACTTCGGCTTCCCTTGATTCTGATATTTTTCTATGGTTTTAAATTCTAATTACCCTCGCTCAAAAAATCAACATAATCTGAGCTAAATTTCTGGTTCTCCAATGCTGGAGTCGGTACAAAACTGATAGTAATTAACTGGCAAGTTTTTTTTTTTTTTTTTTTTTTTTTAAAATCCGTTGCTAATGAATTGTAGTATCCTTATGAATGTACAAAATTTATCAATTTTCGTTGGAAACTAATATTTGCTCTTGGCACAATATACAATAACAAGTTTACTTTGGCAAAATTTTGTGTTAGCATAATCTTATTCCAATATTTTTTTTCCATCTTTTACCGGGTTTCAATTATTGATGTGAAATGTGAAATGGAATATTTTTTAGTCTTGATTTTTTTTGTTCTGCCTCATTGTCTTTTTAGCAACGTAAAATGAGGAATAGTAAAACAATGGATGGTGGGTGAACAATATTGGGTTTGGAGAATTTTTTTTGCAAGGAAGAAGTGATGTGAGGATATGAGCAATGGAGATGGGGAAAGTGGAAGTAAGCACGAACAGTTGCACACAAGGAGAAAATTTGGCGGTGATGACTTTTCCCAAGCAATTGCCAATGTTGTTGTAGCTCAAATATGTGAGACAGTGGGGTTTCGGACTTTTCGACAGTCTGCTCCTGGCTGACAATGCAGTTCGATACTTACATACCGTATGAAAGGCTGCAAACTTCTATGCTAATTTATCTGGTAGAGCAAAGGGAAATGCTATTGGTATCTCTCAAGGGTTAGAATATTTGGGATCAGCACAAGACTTTCAGGTGCTGCTGTAATTGATCATTGCGTTGCAAGTTCAGGCATTGTTCGGGAGCTTGTTCAGTATGCTAGTGAAGCTACGGATGACCCATTTGCGTGTGCCATGCCCCAGACTTATCTTGAATTGCGGAGACAACAAGTGATTCTCATGAAGAAAATATTGAACTGGGAAAGCAGCAGAGAAAGATGGAAATATCTCTGGTGAATTTGCAGAAATCAATAATCAGTTGAATCTGACTCATATGAACTGCAAGAAAACATGTCAATCTCTAAGTTGGTGATTAAATCCAAACCCCTATGCTAGCTCCATCCTGGTTCTGCTTGACCGGATAGTAACCATTGATGGGATAACTTATACGAGTAATTCAAATAACTTCCCCCTTAGTTCCCTGATAAATATTACAATTCAGCAAAATGGCAGTGGCTCCTCTGCAAAGTCAATCCACCATGAGATCGATCACTGCATCATCTGCAGCCATCTTCCTGAAACACAGCAAGTGTGATCCTCTACAAGCCACACAAAAAATGGCCATTATTGATCAACGAATAGCCATGCCAACCATCTTGCTCACTCAATTCCCTTAGGCAAGCTGCTTGAGCTCAACATTATGTTCTGCTGGCAAGATAAATAGTGTATTCATAGCTTGGAGGTAGAAGTCCCAACATTTACTTCTATCTGTTATAGCACTTTGACCAAATGGGTGTTGCTGTATAAACTTCTGTGCATTTTCAGATTCGGCCAATATTTCTAAATACACTCTGAGATCACCTCCCGCACCTGTGTCGTATCAAAAGTTTGAATATTTGCCTTGTCTTACACCAACTATATAAAATTCAAGATGCACTAGCAAGCCACAAAGAGTCGATTTGTATATGCAACAATAAATATGCATGAACGAATTCATATATATTAACGCAGTATTTCTGCTATCTCAGATGATTTTGACAGAAATATAAACTTGAGAAATCATATGGGTGAAAGACGGTAGCTATATGATATTTGTACGCTAGTCCACAATTTGCTGCATTCTAGAATATAGAGCAATATCAGATCAAAAGACACCTTACCTAATGAATTATCACTCTGATTCTGATAAGTGTATGAATAAGGGAAGATTGCTGTGTGCGGCTATCAGGTAAAAGTTAAACCAAATTTTTGAAAAATTAGGACATGAATTCAAAATCAAATGATAGAGAGTGATTAAAATCAACTAAAAGAAGGGAAAACAAATAAACTTACAGGATTAAGCAATGCCTTGTAGGGAGAATCATCCAACAATATTGTATTTGATTCATTATAATCTCCTTTCTTCCAGGGAAGATTAGGGTCATCTATTTCCCAAAATTTCCTCAGTTCCTTGAAAACCAAGGCCTTGTACCTGTTTTCAAGACAACTAAAACTTGTAGCGGTGCAGTGGGATAGATCCTGAATGTTCATCAGGTATGGAAATGCATAATTAGAAAGAAGATCATCGTAAGAGCTGTTTTCAGAGAATTGCAACAACATTAAAATACCTTTTTTTTGGAAAAGGAACAGTCTACTTAATGAAGTTTCCATACTAATGCTATCGTAGGTTATTTAATGTTGTTGTTCCAAAATCCAAATATACTTCACTAATTTGCATATGTACAAAATGGTCAGGTACCTACCCAACAGAAAAGCAACTTGTGCTTCATATCTCCCATCAGAAAGTCGACCACTCTTTCCACATTTTTCCTGTGACAAATTTATATGCCTCGCAATCAGCTTATAAAATTAAATGGTAAACATTAAAATAAAGTAAGATAAGGTAAAGTAAGGTAATAGGATGTAAAATAAAGTAATTTACCTTGTTATGTTTGGGAGCATGATATGGTAAAATGATGGTTTAATAACATTATTGTGTTTGGTTGGAAGGTATTGGAAGGTAAGGTAAGGTAAAGTTAGTAAAAAAAAAACAACATTAAAACCATGTAAACACTGCAATTTGGAGAGATATGAATACTATGAAAAAATGGGGTTTTTAACCCATCAAATTACCTTCAATAACCATACCTTCCCTTTACACTTCTTCCCAAACACAATTCTTTATTTTACCATACCTTCTCAAACCGAACAAAGCATAAAAGTTAAAAGAAAAACAAGAGCAGTTGTTTATCCAGACCACTATCCGGAAGAAACATGACTTCAAAAGATAGAGAAAGTGAAAATAAAAATAACATAGGTAGGAGAGTACTGGGTTCTTGAGGACCAAACGCCCACTTCAAATCTCTCGAAGCAGAACCTCAAAAAATCATGGCAAAAGGGTCTCTTAAAAACTGAAAAATTAAAAGCAACCCAATTAGATTTGAGTAATCTGATGATTGGTGAAACGAGTTTATTTGATGAATCAGCATTAATTCCCACCTGCACGTCTTGCTATGTTTATGTCTGCTTTACAATCCTTTGGAGGAGGAGAAACTATATCTGCTAGCAGCCCATTCAAATCAAGAACAATAAGTTTTTTCCTCAATCTACTGATAGGTGCACTAAAATGAGAGGAAACAGAAATTCTAGACAGGTTATCCTCTATGTTGGTAATAAAAAAAGTGGGATCTTGAATTTCATCGGCCTCTGATGAGATAACTTTTTCTCCACTATTTTCTTGCTCTGGTAGGTTCAGAGTTGAGACGTTATTCATCTGAACCATGTTAGTCAGCCTGACATCTTCTCGAAGCTCAATTGCCGGAATTCTTTTCAGCTGGTTAAGCTTAACCATCCTGTTTTTATTTTCAACACCAAATACACTTCCTGCGGCTATTTCTGTTCCTGTCTTTATAATTTTAACAAATGGAGGTTGCAATGTTGAATCAATTCCAAAAAGAGTATACTGCATTTCCTCATTGAACAGAATTATTGCTCTTCAATAACTTAAACTCTTAAAAGGAGGACCATTTACTACGTTTTGCTATTGCTGGTCAGTTTCCACTTCTTATTGTTCCCTGCAATGGGGGCATGACAAAGAGTGAAAATTAGCTTCCACTTAACAAAAAGAAACAACTCCAACCAAAAGAAAATGAGATGAAAAGACACATTGGTAAAGTGTATTTTAGTTTAGATTTATATATTAGAAAATCATACACACAGCCAGCAGGCAACTCTTGCAAGGGAGAGGTAAGAACCTGGGCAGAAACTTAATATTAAAAGATTTCAAAAAGAAATTTAAGCTGACATTACAATAAATCTCCTTTCTAGACCATAAGAGACTATAATTAATTGTTGCAGAACACTCTTTGCCAAACCCCTGACTATTTGATAAGTCATTGAAGTGAATACCCTGCGAAAACTACCTGGCCTGCTATTTCAATTTCTTAAAATGCACCAACTTTTCTAAGATTCTCTCCTTCAAAATCTAATTGGCTTATATTTTTGTCATTGTCACTAAACCTTACCCATGCTATAAGCCTATAATATTGCATTCGAACCTCGAGTTCTCAACAACTAAATAGCAAATGCAATCAAATGCGAAATTTAGCATTTCACTCCCTCTCTTACCCTATAAACTGGCTTCAATAAGGAATATAGACTTTGGAATTCATTTATTTCTCTCAAGGTTATATTTAATTTGATATGTATTATACTGAGAAGCCTAAGCCTACCAACAATTAAGGGACGCCCACAAGAAGTACGAAAGAAGCATTTCCAAGAGCGTCCCTAAGCTCTCCATATAGGCTCCCTATGAGCATCCTTAGATGCATCCTTTAAAGCCTCCTCCAATACATCCCTTTAGAGCATCCTCCAAGTTCTCCAAAATACACAATGCCATACCGATTTAGGAATCCATATCTTCGATCTATATAATAGGTGAAAAATGGGCTGAAACATGTTATAACAACTCTTAGAGAAATTTATATGGGCAGACTCTCTCCATTATTATTAATTAATTTCGAATTTAATGTATGCATGTCAAAATATTATTTGGCAGACCTAACACATCATCCGTGTCCACACAAGTCTTTCTTTTATTTTGGAATCGTTGAAAACCCCACCGCCAAACCACCCATCCAGACTTAACGGAGGAGGTAAAACCCCGTCTCAAGCAGGTCAAATCTCGAGAAAGTCTTTCTCAATTTTTTCAATTTAAGCTACTGCATAAAAAATGATACAAAGAATGCATTAACTATGCACAATATCATCACAATCAGGAGCATAAAATAGAAACCAAAATTACAATTAATAGCTATTAATCAGACAGTGTGATTGCTGAGAAAAAAAAGAATAGATAAAATATAAATTCTTAAAAGAAACAAAACACTAACCAAAGCCGAAGCCGAAGCCGAAGCTGCTGTATCATGCACAATTAGAACTGCGTAAAGCTTTAAAATTTATTCTCTTTTCTGAAAAATCAACTTAATTGAATCGGTAAAAGAAGAGAAGCAGACAGCTTAATTTGTTTATGATTCTGAACGTAATATTATTACATAAAGGTTTCGATTTTTACTTTACGACGAGACAAAGACAAGAGTGCTTACGAGGAAAGATTGAAGGAAGTACAAAGACAAAAGTGTTACTGAAACGCAGCGTTTTAGATGTTGGATCGAATTAACGCAACAGTCGTCATGTATTTTGATGAAATTGAAACGACTGCGTTTGGTTCTACATCGAACGAGTCAAAGTCGGCGTGTTATGCGGATCTCCCGAAGTCACGTCACGTCCACTCGATGATAGTTCACATTCAAATACTTTTTAGTCCCTAAAATTTCAACTAATTACTCATTTAGTATTTATATTTTTAAATATTATTTTTAGAAAGTCCATATCTTTTATATATTTCCGTTGCATGATTATTATTGATTTTCCACTTGTTATATTTATTTGAATTTTAAGTTATATCAGTCTGAAGTACTATTTTATTTTGGGAAATTACCACTTCTCCATCTGATTCATAAAAATTTTGAAATTGTTATCTTTTTCATCTGAAGTTTCAAATGTATTCAATTTTTCATTTTTTTGAGGTGGAAAACAGATAATTTTCCATAAAGTACTGTTAAATGAATAATTAATACACTTTTCTATTTTATCGGATGGAAAATTAAACAATTTTCAAACTACATATGGAAAAAAAAACAAATTCAAAATTCTTGTGATAAACGATACTTATGTTATTTATCGGGTGAAAAAATGACAATTTCCCTTTTATTTTTAAAAGTCAAATCCAATGATTACGAATTATAGGAACATTTAACTAGGGGTGGAAATTCGGGTTAGGATTCGTTTATTCGTTTGATTCGATTCATTTTAAAGCGGATACGGATTTGAAAAAACAGATTTGTTTAATAAATGGGTCAATTCGATTCGATTCGTTTATTAAACTAATCGAATACAAATTTAATTTCATTGATTTGTTTATTTGTTTAGAATTCGTTTTATTATTTCATTTTACTAGTTATTGTTATTTTCAATTAAGATTCGAGAAAGTATGTATAATTACCGTAGAAAAAATAATATTGTCAATATATGGTGAAATATTTTTAGTAAATATATTAATTACATATTTCATATGTATATATTTATGAAAATTAATGTAAATAAATCATGATAATTTTTTTTTGAAATCGTTAGAAACCTCATCGCCAAACCACTCATTCGGGGCTTAAGCGGACCAGGTAAAACTCACTGTTGTCTCGGGCTCTTACAAGAAACACACTTCTTGGATTCGAACCCAGGACCTCAAGGTGAGATCCTGAATCATATACCACCGAGCCACGACCTTTGAGGACAATCAATATAAATTATGTTATTGAAAAATATCATGACTAAACGAATATTCGTATTCGATTCGTTTAATAAACAAATCGAATACGAATCATGATATTATGATTCGTTTAATAAACGAATCGAATACGAATCCATCACATTTTGATTCAATTCGCTTAGGATTCGATACAAATTTAATTCGTTGATTCTTTTTGTCATCTCTATATTTAACCCACATTTTAATGTATCTCGTTCATTCAAAAAATGAAAAACATACTTAGGCTCGGAATGTTTTCTTTAATAAACAATTAGACCTTAGACTCTTTTTTTGGTTAATAAATTATGTATGTTAGATTGAGATAATTACATTATTGTATTATGAAACGTTTTTATATATCTCCATTCAAATAAGTAGAATTCGCTAATATAAGTTCGGGATGATGAGAGTTTTAACTATCCATTTTTATATAGTGAGATTTAATTGTCCATTAGAGCAAAGTGGCAAAACAATTACTGCATTTCTACTCAAGTTAATTACAATATTACTATAAATTACGTATCCACATTCTTGAACAAGGCAAGCGAGAAATTTGTCAAATTAGGTCAAATATATACGCATAAATTCAATGGATACGTTTTTTATAAGAGTTCGGAACAATCAAGAGTTTTATATACTCCGGTTTCCAAATATATACGCATGAACTTGAACATTAAAGATATTACTCATGAAACCAACCAACGATTCAAATGTGAAGGAAGGCAAAAAGGAAACGAAAAAGTTGAAACCCCATTTGCAAAAAGCACTTTGGCAGATCCGTGACTTCTAAATACCTGCAAACATATTGCATAGCTTTACTTTTGATGATGATTGTGGTACTTAGATTATAGCGATTCCACTACTAGCTCTTCAGAAATGAGAACCATGATGCATTGATGGTCTTGTGAAAAGCGGCTGATTGGGGTTTCAAAATTCAGAATAATTTAAGACCACCCTAAATTGAATTAAAACTTGGAAGTAGTATCCAAAGTTTAATTCCAATGGCATCATTGATCTTCATATATGTCCATGGAAGAGTAGTTTGGACCACTAATCGATCACAGAACATTACTGGAATAGAAAATGATCAAAGAACCTAATGACTGTAAATTTAAGTTGGTTCCATGTGGTTATAATCTTTAAAAGAAGAGCATGCATATGGATGCCTAAAGATCGATTATGGCAAGTGTTACTTTAGAGGAAGATCACTAGGATCATGTGCATGCACATCATGCCTGCCATGATGAAACCTAACACTTGTGATCTTTAATTTTCATATATATATATATGATTCTGCAATTCGCCTAGCTATACCTACTTTGTAAAATATTTTATAATATATGAGAATCGAAACCCACATGTAAATGCAATTGTGCCTCTTGGGATTACAAGAGGAAGTGGTCCTAAATCAACCCTAATTTGTTGCCAACATTCTTTCTGAATTATTCTATTACATATTAATACAACCTTATTGATATAATTAACCTCAAGACAAGTTGAAGACACATAATTAACCTTTGACCTCAAGAGATGATGATCAGGAGGGGCCAATAAATTGATTGACAGTGTAATATTTGGGGGAGTGGCCTCAAAAACTCAAGGCTTGCATGCATTTTATATTTGATAAGTTGTAACCACTAACCCTCCACCACCCATCAATTCAATTGGGGAGGCCAAAAGTCAATAAATATTAAAAGAAATGTCTCAAATTCAGCTTCAATTCTTTGTTGTAGGATTTGGGAACCCTAACAGCATTGCAATTATGTTGGTGAATACTTCAATCCATCTACCAACAAACTGAACCACACCATTGACCCTTTCATTCCCATCTGTTGCTTCACTTTCCCTCACAAGAAAAAAGTGATGATCATATTTGATGTTAATTCTTGCGCAGCATTAATTAAAGGTTTCAATACAAACAATTCAAATATGCTTAGTAAATTTCTATTTGGTATGCCTTTTAGTGAAGATAAATATAACTTTTTTAATCCCAATTTTTTTTTTTTTTTAAGAAAAAAATATTAAGTGGTGTTTCGTTGAATAAAAATATTTTTTTTTTTAGAATCTTTACTAGTAAATACTCAAAATTTAGACTTTTGGAAAAAAAAATATTGGAAAGTTATTTTCAAGAATTGAATTGTCTAGAATATCATTATATTATTTCATTTTTCCATAACACAACTTTAAAAACTTGTCTATTAAATAATTTTATAATTTTTAATAAAAGTTTTCAATGATAACCAAATACCTAAAATTTTTGTTAAAAACTCTAACTCTAGAAGCTCTACTTAAAACGTTATACAAACAGAGCTTAATTCTTTGGTACAATAAAGGTATGAGTGACGTAATATCATCAATTAATAAACATATGACATGTATAGTTATATTAATTAAATACCCTTAATATTTATTTGATAGTTTTTTAACATAATAAGACGTATGATAATACATTATTAGATTGTTATATCGGTGATGTACATGCCGTTTTATTGTAAAAAAAAAAATTCCCTTTTCTTTTACTAAATATTCATCATTTAAATTAGTACACTTATTAAAAGATTCACTCTTTATTTGCTGTGTGAAAGTCATACTGATTGATTTTCGACTGAAAATTGTTATATAAGTTATTGATAAAAAGACAGCTCGTCTGTAATTTTATATAAGAACACCTTCATTTTATCTATTGGTTTTGGATAATTGATTTGAAGTAGAAGCTTATTGAAAAGTTGTAGTTGTCAAAGAGTATAGTGGCAATAGCCAATAGACAAGTTTTTCATTGATTTAAATTTAAAACAAGTCTAAAGGTTAAATAATTTTTTCTTATCATTTTTCCATATTCTTTGCTGTCAAATTAGAACTTGACTTTTGAGTTTTGATGTTCAAAGGAGCTTTTATTCTGAATGTTAAACAAAATAATAGACATATAAATGTGTCAAAATTATCAACCCTGCCCCTCTACATTTAAATATTCAAAATAATACATGCGACTATTAGGTTGAATCATGTGCATAAATAATTTGTTTAATAATAGAAGATTGCAATCATGAAACGTCTATCTTATTCTTACCTAGAACAAAGATGCATGCCACTTTCTTTGTGTATATCAATAGTTGCTTTCTTTTGACTAATTATTACTATTTGATAATGAATGCTACCGAAAATGTCGATATGAGTCTCATTTTCTTTTCTTTTTTTTTTTTTTTTTTTTTGTTTTTGTTTTTGGAAATATTGGAAATCTCACCGTCAAATCACCCGATCCGAGTTTAAGCGAAGCAGGTAAAATTTCTAATTGTTTCAGGCTCTTATAAAGAAATGTACCTCATGAACTCGAACCCAAGACCTGGCAATCAAGTTCTAAGCTCTTTATCACCAAATCACACCCTTTGGGCACTGAGTCTCATTCTTTATGGCAAGTAACACCAAACTACAGTTCTCAATTAGTCGAGGTAGGTCGAGATTTATTAATTTTAATCTCGTCTCAAATTTTATATCATTTTTTGAATTGAGGCGATTTTTGTCTCGATTTCCTTATCAAATAGTTCAATATTAGAAATTTTTTAAATAAAAATAAGGATTCGATAAGAAAAATTATCTCGAATTCGAGTTATAAATTTTTATTTGTAAAAAAAAATTATACTGAATCCAATACCAAATAATACAAAATCATAAGATTTTCTTATCATCCATTTACCAAACTCTTCTTGGAAATGAATATAAATGACTTTATTAGTTTAAAATTTGGATGGATATTTTTGATTTATCCTATTAAAGGGATATATTAGAATATATGTGTGATTCTCCTGATCCCTTGTTATAAGAGATTAAACATTAATAATAATAACCAGGAGATAAAAAAACCCCAAATTTATTTCTCTTCAATAAAAAGTGGCGTGTGAGACAAGTCACAAGCATTTCACTTTACATTTGGCTGCCAGTTGCGACTTGCGAGTGCCAACGGCCTTTATAAAAGACCTCCACTTCAATCCAACCCCAAAGGTTTCCCCTTTCCTCTTCAGCCATCACACCTCATCCACGCTCATCGTTTGAACTTTTATTAATAATAAATATAATTATAATTATAATTATAAAAATTGCATCTTTTCTTGACACCCACCAGCCGCAGCAAATATGGGAAATTTTTGCACTTGTTTGATTCCCAAAACTGCTGTGAACAAGAAGCAGCAGAGACCCACCAAGAGGTTGACGAACACGGGCGGCTCATTGGCTAACACCAGCAACAGGTGGAACAGGATCCGATCAGCATCACGTAAAGAGAAGTTTGATGATGCTTTGATCCAAGAGCAGGCTTTGGCCGCTGCTATCTTGTTTCGGCAGCACCAGCAGCAGCAGAATGGTGCTGCTTCTGATGGGTTGCCCTTTGATCGCTCTGCTTCGACGAGATATCCAAATGGTTCCAAAAAAACCCAGTTGCCCCGGAGCTCCAGTTCCCGTGCCCGATCCCTTACTGACCCGCTTTTGCAGCCTCACCAGCTTGTTAACCGGGTTTGTGCTTCTGGGTTTCTGTTAATTTTCGGTAAATATAATTTGTGATGTTAAAAGTTCTTTCTTTCTTTCTTTCTTTTTTAATCTAAAAGGAAAAAAAAAATCCTTTCTGGGCTCTATTAGAAATTGTTTACTTTCGGTGTATTGATTGTTATGAATTGGTAAATGTATATCTATTTTTTAGTGTTTCAATGTTAAATTGTGTGATTTTGGTGATGTGTTCTGTCGTGTATGATTGGGAAAGAAGTGACAATTAAGGAAGGGTCACAATTAGATTTTGGTGCTTTTTAATTATGTTAGTACTTGCCTTATATTTGATATCTTAGACAATGCTAATTATAGTAATTTTGGAGTGTAGTTATTGATGTTTTTTTCTTTAATGAAGTAATATGCGGTAGGCTTGCCAAAAGAGAGATATGTTTTGTGGGATCTTTTAATTGGTGTTTTCTTGTATGTTATATTATAGTCTTTTGGAAGTAAATTGACCCATTTTAGGATTTGGAATTTTGATCGTACTCTGCTTTAAATCTTTTGTAATTGATGATTTATGTAGCTAAATTATTTCTCTGGTGGCAAATGATGGCAGAGGAACAAATTTGGTAAAAATGCATTGGTCTTTGACTGTCTTATTAAGGAAAATAATTGCCCCATGATGGAAATTGAATGAAACTAGTAGAGCTATAGATTGTGGAGACAATATGTATTGGCTTGAGGAACATAAATTGTTCAATTCATCACTTAAGAATTGCCTTGATAGCTGAATTCCGTTTTGTTCCTAACTATTTTTGTCCATGACAGGATGTAAAGCTCGATGATCTTGAAACCAACAATTTTGTCCTTGTCCATGGAGGAGGCTTTGGTGCTTGGTGTTGGTATAAAACAATAGCACTTTTAGAAGAAGGTGGCTTCAAAGTTACTGCCATAGATTTAACTGGTGCAGGCATTCATTCATTTGATACAAATGAGATCACCAGCCTTTCACAATATGTGAAGCCACTTACAGATTTTCTCGAAAAACTCACTGATGCAGAGAAGGTGCCTTTATATATCTCTTTATTCCTCTTTTTCTTGTACATTTGCTGTCAGCTCGCTGTTTTATGGATTATGGGGATATTACTCTAGAAGACTGGAAGTTACCATGAGAACTCATTGCATGTACTATGGCATTGTTCACTTAATCATAATTGTTGATTTTCTGTCCCTGAACAGTAAAGTGGGATGTTCTTATGCTCCCGCTCTTGCATTTTACATCATATTTGATGCTTTAAGAGAGAGAGGGAGTGTGTGTGTGTGTAAATATGTCATACGGTGGGGAAGAGCCTAGTACCTAGACGGACGGGCTAACATTATATATATTCATATGTGGGTGTTACATTGTTATATCCAAATACTATATACAGGCGCACTTCATATTTTGTTAACAAGGAAAATGAAGATTGGTGAAGTTGCCTTAGCATGAAAATCAATAGCTTTTTCAACATTGTGACTTTGTATTTCTTTTTGAGCTACTGCTATTCAAATCTAAATTGGAAATGAGAGAGCAAAACATATTTTTCTTTAGAATAATAATTTTCTTCCTCTCTTTCTGTTTCTGCATTTTATGCAGGTGATCTTGGTTGGACACGATTTTGGCGGAGCATGTATATCATACGCTATGGAGTTATTTCCTTTTAAAATCTCCAGGGCTGTTTTTGTTGCTGCAGCAATGTTGACTGATGGACAAAATATTCTTGATATGTTCTCTCTGCAGGTTTGCCCTTCATTCCATCATGTCCAACTATATGGATGCTTGGATTGCTGTATGTTTCAATGTTTCTGGAAGTGCAATAACATGATGGAAAAAATTTAGGAATCCTTTTCTAAATATGTTTACATCCATTTTCATCTTTAATTGCACTAGCATCTTTCTCACTCTTGTCTTTTGGAACATGCTATTGTTGATCTCGTCTCAGTTTGTAATTATTAACAAAAGGAACTCCTGAATCATTTTTACTAATTCACCATATTAAAACCTTCAATTTTCAAAATGTTTTGTTTATGATTTCTCTAATTCTTGAGACTAATGCTAAAAATCCTTGCAGACAGATTCAAACAATTTGATGAGACAGGCTCAGATATTTTTGTATGCTAATGGGAATAATCAGCCCCCAACTGCAATTGATCTTGACAAGTCAATGTTGAAGGACTTGTTGTTCAACCAATGTCCTGCAAAGGTACATTTGAACTTGTAACATTTGAAGAAATTCTTAACAAGAAAACATAGCGTGCACACTCTTAAGTGCATAAAAAGATAATTTTTCTCCAAGGTGATCACCAAGAGTCATTGATATAGGTTTTTGTTAGTGTTTAAGAATGAAAAGATTTGTAAACCACCATTTTGATTGTCTTTTATGCACTATAAGTGGAGGATACATATTTTGATATTTGGATCTCGACTTCTCTGATTCCTCTAGATGACCAGAAAGTTCCATTAAGTCTCACATTTAAACAATCCATGGAAACATGTAAATTTAGCTATATATAAGACTGGAGTGCATAATTTTTCAGACAGTTTCATAGCTGGTTAAGAATTTTATGTTGATTTCCAATGGATTTCGCTTCTGAGAAGTAGAACTTTTAGCATCTGTTTATACTGTAATTAATTGACATCAATGTCCAAGGAATCACAGCTTTATAGATTATGATGCCATTGGCTGTTCATTTGTAAAATTTTACGGGGTGTGAACATGCTACTGTTTTTGTCCCTTGGGAAGGCATTCTTATATATGTTGGTGAAATCCCCCCTTAGTTTGATTGATGCTGCACCCTTTCTCTTTCCTCACAATGTGTGTATTTGTTTCTTTGGTTTACTCTTCTTCTCACCATTGCTGTTTCCTCCATGCTTTGAATTTTCCAGGACATTGCATTAGCATCTGTTTCAATGAGACCCATCCCCTTTGCTCCAGTTTTGGAGAAGCTCTCTCTTTCTGACATGAAATATGGATCTGTGAGGCGGTTTTATATAGAAACTCCAGAAGATAACGCGATACCTATCGCACTTCAACAAAGCATGATAAACTCAAGTCCCCCAGAAAAGGTATTACGTCTGAAGGGCGCTGATCATTCTCCATTTTTCTCAAAGCCTCAAACCCTGCACAAGTTATTAGTAGAGATCTCAAAGCTCCCTTCAAGTTGAATTGAGTGCAAGCAAGATGGATTTAGAACTTGGTACCTGAAGCTGCATTGACCACAGGATTGTAGGTGATCATGTACATCTGCATACCATAAAAGTGTCTCCCTAGCAACAGATTCTGGAGAAAAAGTTTTGAATTTTTTTTTTTTTTTTTTTTTTAATCAGGATATGAATGTATTTATATCTTTTTGTCTAGTTACATTTGCCCCCCCGCAAGTGATGTTCATAGTTCATATTAATGATAGTGATATTTCCATCTTTTGCGATTATAAAGAAGTAGATAATGGTTATCAATTCCACGGGGGACAAATGAATAGATAGAAGTGTACATAGTTGACAATTCAAACTTGCACAAACCACATACAAACACCAAGCCAAGGTATATGTCTTAAGATTTTCACTACTTCAATATAATCAGGATCGGACTTGGTATCCTCTGGACATAAAAGTAATTTTTATATTTTGAGGTTTCTAGTTGTAATATAATATTATATAACTAAAAAATTTGGATCCCTTTGTCATTAGTATTTGGGACTATAATTTTTATATTTTGAGGTCCCTTTGTCAAATTGTCATTAGTATTTGGGACTATAATTTTCTTTTAAAGTTAGGGGTCATTGACACGTCTATGATCAACATAAAAATCGTATATGATACGAGAATGTCAATAATTATATTCAGTCCATTTAAATCAATGCGTACAAAAATTTAACCCGTACTCAGTTCTAATGTACCAGGCCCACTTATGAGTCATTATTTTACCTCTATTATCACAGGAATTTCAATACCCGTATCGGGCCCATCCAACTAATGAATACATAAAACGTCATCTTACCCGCTATTAACATACCAAACCCTGCGGACTTTCATCTCAATTTTTACCTATCCTTCAACGTTTTTTTAAGCCTTAAATTTTAGAGGGGAAAAAAGTGTCGGTATTGGAAAAAATTGCTTTGCACATGCATATATATGTAGGGCACATAATATAATTGAGCATGTCATACAAGAGGTTTCTATAGCAAAAATTGAATTCAAAAATGAGAAAAACACAAATCTAAATATATATATATATATTTTTTTTTATCTTTGAACGCAATGAAATTTGTTTTTTATTTTTTTAATCTTCTGATTCCATCAAGATGCTAACAAGGTACACAACTTTTAGCATCTTTTAACTCCGTACTCGCCTTAATAAGGTTCGGAAGTCCTTTCCTCAAAATTCAAATTATATGTATTAGGTGGTAGCAATGTAATTTAACTTGGGTATACAGCCTCTGCAGTTAGTAAAAAAAAAAAATGACTCAAACAACTCATTGATGTCCAAATTTAAAATTACACTTGGGTTGATTTTCAACTAATTATAAAGGAGATTCACTAGTATGATTGTTCTTCACCTTCGTATTACAGTCTCACTAGCGCCTTTTCAAAATTCAAACCAAGTTAAACCAAATTAAAAAAAAGAACTCTAGCGAATCAACCCTTGCACCGTCTGTGACTGTGAGCCATCTTCGGTTATCTTGTTCGCTTGAATGGTGCTGATTACATTAGCAATATTACCCTGGAACAAAAAAAAGTTTGAATTTAATAACTTCATGGAAAAACACACACTACCTCAGTTTATAATACTATGGCATTAAGGTTGGATAAAGGTGGCAAAAAATTTAATCACTGATTGTAGAAATTCTCACCCTCCAAGTTGAGAGCTTTGTTCTAAGAGTTTGCCACTGGTGTTGCCCAAATACACGCTCAGCACAACGGCTACAGATCAAAACAAAAATAGCCATTATCATAAATCATGCAAGTACTGAAATAACTACTTATTCAGGATAAAAATTCTTTACAATGCATTCATGTGTGTGAGAGATAGAACGAGAGATATAGATAGACGAGAGGACAAAGAACAGCCAAGTTTACCTCACAATTACAACTTGGTTCATCTGGTCCATTTTGCAGTCCATTAACTTGACAGTTATTGCCTTAACCACCCATTTTTCCACCTCATCATCATTGATCTGTAAAGAAGCTAGCACAAAATTAACAAAAAAAAAAAAAACTACAGAAGATCCAGAAGAAAAAATGCGAGAAAGTATACCTGAAGTGTATCCTTGATAAGAGCATAAGGAATTTGGGTTATTTGGCCAGATTCATTGGAGCCAATATCCACCAACGACATCAACCTCATCTTTGCTATGCAGTCTTCGTGTAGTAGACCTACACCATGGCAACAAGCAGAATTAAAGATGCTTCAGATTTGGAGACAGTTTAGGTAATCTAATAGCTAGATAAAGGGAAAGGACACGAACCAAACAAAACAAAGCATTTTCCCACTATGTGGGGATAAAGGGAAAGGAGACAAAAATCAAGAAAATAGTACCATAGCTTTTCAGTAAAGCAGAATTCGCAGCTTCAAATTCCAAGTAGGCATCCAGCCTCTGAGTTAGGAAGATCTTCAGAAGCTGATATACTGATGCATATTTAGCATCCTTTTCCAATTGCCCTATAGCAGGCATGTCTAACAAATCGCACTGCAAGTAATGAAAAAAATTAAGTATAAAGCAAGGAAATCTCTAAGCTAAATAAGACAAATAAAAATTGACAATATTGCACATGTTATTATGTTAAAAAAGAGATGCAGAATTAGAAGAATAACTTGAAAAAAAAAAAAAGCAAGATGCCCACAACACAAGGAAATATCATAATTGAATTGGATTAAAAATGCAAAAAGTCCAATTCACTCGGATCTTTAGATACCTGAAACATGTCAGGAGCCTTCACAAATTCAATAATTGTGCGCATAGCTTCCTCCTTGGCTTCACCTATGGTATGGACATCTTCACCGGAGAAAGTTGCCAAATACTTGGTCAGGAATTTGAAAGAATCATTGGATGAGCTGGAATAACAAAAGAAATCATATAGCAAAATTACATTTCAGAGCTTACCAATATAAATAAATAAAGCCATAATGATCAAAGCAATTTGAATTTAAAAAAAAAAAAAAAAAAACTAAACTCTTAGCTTATACCTTTTACTTTCTTTGAGAACATTAGCAATGCCAAGAAAAAGTTCTCTCTTGTCCTTGATATCAATATTCCACTCCTTCAAGAAGCTGTCTACCTTTTTAAAAGAAGGTATTATATGTTCGGTCACTTTTCCATTCACTGCCAACTTTAGGGCTTTCATGTATACAAAGAACCGGCTGTATGGATTCTCCAGCAGATTATAAAGATTGAACAAGCTGGTGAAAGGAAATGCACAAACATAAGACAGAGCTTTCAAAATTTTACAAGTTAAAATAGCAATCATCACATCGCATTACATCTTCAAGCGTACTGCAGGCTTGTCATTCGGTTGTTGAGTGATTTTCCCAGATATAAGTTTTGCCATCTCATGTACTTCATCAAGACTTTCAGGCTTTGTGACAATATTGCAGATAACCATGAAGATACACTCCAGATCTGGGAGAAAGAAACAGGAAAAATGCATTTACGCAACACAAAACAAGGGCGCATACTTATAGTTTTACAACTGAGAAGGAAACCGTCGAACAAAACCATATCTAAGTCCAAGTTGGCCATTAGAACTTGTGACATTCACATTACTACACTATATCAACATAGAAAAGGAAATGGTACCTTTATCAGACACTTTTGAGAACATCAAGTCAGCCGAAGTGAGCATAAGAGAAGCCAAATCCATCCATCTCCCCATAACCATGCTTTCTTGTGCTTCCAAACAAAGCCTGTTAACTTGTTCTTCTGCAGCCTGAGATATAATGAACACAGAATACTGAGCACATATTCAGGACAACAAAATCCCAATTTGACCACACAGAACTTTCCACACAACCTCACATTTTTCTCCTTGTTCTTGTTTAATGTTTTATATCAATTCACCAACATACAGAACAGATTCAACTGCACCACAGACAAACCATCTAAAAGCAAAACCCAAAGTTTAACCACACAGCCAATTCTACAGGCTCAAATTTCTATCCTGTCTTTACTTTTGATTCAAACACGTGAACGTTTTATCTTTAAAAGCAAACTCTCCCTTTCATTCCAATTTCATCTTATTAATCAAATAAAGAACAATAAAAAATCAAACTTGAACAAGCATTGCATAAACCTACACGAGGGGAAAAAACAAACTATAATGAAATAAATCAATCAACCAACAAAGCATCCAATACCCAATTACATATTCAATATAAAAACCCCAAATTCAAGTTCCCAGATCTCTAACGAGTAAAACCATAGCGCCACTAATTTCCCAATACACACAAACACGCATAAATCATCTAGAGAGACACGAGTAGGTGATTGAGGACGTGGGAATGTAAGAATGAAAGGGTACCTCGGGACCGGCATCGGCCCAGGCGAGCTCGGAGGTGAAGCGAACGACGGCAAGAGCGGGATCTTCCTCGGAGGTAGGGACCACTGTAGTCATTGTGAGTTGTTGGTTGGAGTTCCCTGCAAGGTCGAATTTCGAACGACGGCGTTTCTGCTGCTGGCAGCCGACCTCAGAGAGAAATAAAGGAAAAGTGCGTCAAAAACCCTAAGCGAGTGGGTAATTTTAGTTGGGGAAAAGTCCCATTTAGTCCTTATATTTCGGCTAAATGTCAATTTTGCCTTTATATTTTAAAAAATACCCCAAAACACCTATATCATTAGTTCTGTTACAGTTAAAAATTAATTGTCAAAGATTTTATGATAATATCATTCAAAATATTTGAGTGAGAGAAGAAAATATTAGTCAAACTAAGATTAAATATAGGATTAAACATGACATAATTTAAGAGTTTGGATAATGCTCATTTAGTCCTTATACTAAATATCAATTTAGTTCTTCTATGTTAAAAAATACTTTAAAGTTAAATTTTTTTTTCCATAGTTTTTAAAGTAATGCCATTTGAATGTTTGACTGATGAAAGAAAATATTGGTTACTTTAGATTAGTAAAAACAAATGATTAAAAATTGGATAAAATCTAAAAATATAAGATTAAATATGACATAATTTAAGAGTTTGGTGTCAAAATAAGACTAAATAGTGATGAAATCCAAAAATATATGATTAAATAGGACAAAATTTAAGAGTTTAGGTTTATTAATAATAAGTTATAAAAAATAAGATTATTTAATAATTTTCTAATAAAACAATATAATTGAAGTGAGCCCCTTTAATATAAATTTTTTTTTAGAGTATTCTAAAATGAAGTATATATTTTTTTTCCATTATTTAATTTATCATAATAAATAATCAAATAAACATTTGATGAGTAAAACGAGATAGTCTTTTGAGTTTCTCCAACTACCAGTTTGAAAATATTACTTAATTAGCAATTTAAACCTATTATTAATACTATTGATGGGGATTTCTGCAACCAATGTATTCGAACAGTTCGGTAAGGGCAGAGATGGAATTTCCCTTTTTATGAGGGTAAGATGTTCGAAGGTATCAGTCAGTTCTCGTACAGTAAGAGAGTCCGGATAATTGTTTCCCAGATCTGGCTGACCAGAGGATACAACGCGGTGCAAACCCCTAAGGCCGATAACATCAAAGCCGAGGCCGACCACATTAGTCCGGTAGCTCGGTTTGAGGTTATCTTTCCTCCTGGGATAGGTTGATAGCTCGGATATTATAGGTCGGGACGGGAGCAGTCGGAGGCTTCGGCAAATCTATTGGTTGACCCATTGGTAACTGACGCGTGAGCAGGATAGTTTGGACTTTTCCTTCCGAAATCTACTTTCGTACTAGAGATCTTACAGGCTGTCATCATTAATGATAAAGTATGACAATGTACTTTTACGGCGTGATGTGACAGGAAATCAGAGGGTAGACTTTACTTTCGGCAAGACAGTATGGGGAGAAAACATGTCAAATCGTCGGAAATCTGCAGCGTTGACGTCATAAAGATTTGAGAACAGTATCGTGTAATCTTTGGTATATAAGGGAGGGCTGATCTCATTTGTAAGTAGGAGTGGGCATCGAATTGGATCGGACCTGATCCGATCCGATTAAACTGGATCGGATCGGATCAAGTTGCCAGATCCGATCGAATCACGACGATTGGATTCGTCGGATTTCAGATTTTTTTTTCGTGTAACAGGCCCAAAACGACGTCGTTTTGGGCGTGAAAAACCTAACTTGTTTTAGGTTTTCATCAATATTCATCAATCATCATCTCACATCTTTGTCTTCGTCAAACACCACCAGCACTCAAGTCTCATCTTCGTCTTCGTCAACACCGGTAACCACTCTTCATCTTCGTCTTCATCAAACACCACCAACAGTCAAGTCTCATCTTCGTCTTCGTCAACACCGGTAACCACTTTTCATCTTCGTCCATCGCCGAATCAGATAAACCAAACCAATAACCACCATTGGCCACCGTGAATCAATATTCTCTCTAGCGGTCTTCGAGTGAATCAGTTCACTCTTCATCTTCGACTCTTCATCTTCGAGTTAGGAAGCCATTCAAGGTTGGATTTTGATGGTTTGCAACATTGCATGTATTATGTATATATTGCCTAACTTAATTCTGTTTATCTATATATTACCATTTTTGATTTGATTGTGTTATGATGTTCTCGTTCTGGACCTTATGGTTCTGTAAATTATTGCTTTCCCTGGATTTCTTATTCTGAGTTCTTTCTTTGGGGCATTTGACCGAGTAGTTGAGAGGCAATCTCACACAGTTGGAGTTGGTTTTCATACACTGCCTTCGTTCGTGGCGTTATTTGGGCTGCATGGAATTGAGCAGTGGGTGTTAATGGACAATGGTTTTGCTTCACTTTTCTTTATTAATATAAGTATATAAATTGAGTTTTATATGTGTGTATTGTCTATTTGTTATTTATAAAGCATTGAGATAAAAATAATGTAAGTTGGATCTGTACTATTCCCATTTACAATCTCAATTCAATCACTTGGATCTTAATCTTATGTGTCCATGGATACATCCCCGTTTTATTAAAAGTATGCAGATTTGCAAGCTGTTGCCCAAGTATTTGATTGAAAGTTAATATTTTGTTAGGTAGAGATTCCAAGTTCTATTTGGCATATTGTTATGTGACTGCAGATTCCAATGTGGGGTTGTTCACTCTTTTCTGCTCCGGTCATGTGCTCATGTATGGAATCATATGAATTGACTTTACTTTGATCAGTTTTTATGAGAATTGATTATGTGATCATATTCATGGCATTATCAATAAAATAAAAAGTATAGGAATTGAGAGGAATTTCGGGTACCGTCTTTGAAAGTAGAATAGGTGATTTGTTTCCACTTTTCTATATGGCTGATAGCGAAAATATTAGAAAATCTCAGGTTTTGAATTTTCATATGATTATATTTCATTTGGAACTTGGAAGTTCTTCCCAGACGAACAAAATTATTTGAACATCACTCGGTATTTTTGCTTCAGCAGACATGCTCTTGTATTAGCAGTAGCACTGTATTATTATTTCCTTTGTTACTTATAGTCTGCATTTCATGGGATGACTGCCTTTGGACTTTGTTTGAATGTTTGGGTTTGCCATTTTTAGCTTATTTTATAAATTCTAAATAAGATATTCATTTTAACCATAAATTCTAATTAAGTGGTTGCCCACCACTCTTATTTGTTTCTTTTCTTTGTTTTGTTGTTGCTCTTCATTGTAGATGAGTGGGTTTGGAAGCTCACCCAACAGTAGTGGGTCAAGGTCAGAATTAGATTCTTTTGATGTACAATTAACAGAATTAAGAAAACGGAAGGGAAAAAGAAAATTCTCATCAAACTCTGATAGACCGCCATTGTCAAAAAAACATGATTCATCGCCATCAATCACATCAGTAGCAACTAAAGCAAGAGCTAGAAGATCTGAAGTGTGGAAAGTTTTTTGCATGAGTGAAGATAATCCAGATAGGGCTGTATGTACATATTGTCAGAAGACTTATGCTTGTAGTGCAAATGATCGATCCACAACCAACTTGAAGAGGCATATAGAGACTTGCAAATCGTACTTGGCTTATTGTGAAGAACAGGGTGTTTTGGTTGGGGTTGGTGAAGAGGGAGGCACAAGTGGAAATCTCACCGTGAGAGACAATCATTTCAATCAAGCAACGTGTCAGAAAGCAGCTGTGAAGATGATTATTGTTGACGAGCTACCATTTAGCTTTATAGAGAAAGAGGGTTTTCGACATTTCTGTAGTGTTGTCGTCCCTCATTTTGATATCCCATCTCGTAGGACTATAAGTAGAGATATCCTACAGGTATATGCTGATGAAAAAGTTATGTTGAAGAGTATTTTATTTACGGGTCATCAGAGAGTTAGTTTGACCACCGATATATGGACGTCAATTCAAAATATTAGTTACATGGTTATCACTGGACATTTCATAGACGATGATTGTCAGTTACATCGGTGAATCCTTAGCTTCTGTCCAATTAACAATCACAAAGGGGACACTATCGGAAGATTAATAGAGTCTTGTTTACAGAACTGGGGTATTGAGAGAATTTTTACTATAACTGTGGATAATGCCAGTGCTAGTATTGTTGCCATCCAACAGTTGGTGAGGAAGATGAGGACATGGATGGGATATGCATTGGTGCTTAATGGAGAGTATGTGCATATGCGGTGTTGTGCTCACATATTAAACTTAGTTGTGTCTGATGGTCTGAAAGAATTGGATGACAATATTATAGCAATTCACAATGCTGTTAAGTATGTGAGATCTTCTCCATCAAAATTTGAAGCATTTAAATCGGCGGTAGCACGTGAGAGGATAGAGAGCAAGGGAAGTGTCATCTTAGATGTTCCCACTAGGTGGAATTCCACATACTTAATGTTGAATGATGCATTAGACTTCCAAAAGGCCTTTGATCGAACGATTGATGATGATGGTCACTATGCTCCATATTTTAGAGATGATGAAAATGAGAGCAAAATGATTGGGGCCCCTACAGTATAGATTGGGAGAAAGCTCAATACTTTGCTGATTTTTTGGAAATTTTTTAATGATGCAACGAATATGTTCAGTGCCTCGTCTACCGTCACCTCTTGTTTCACCTACAATGAGATTTGTAAGATTCATACTAGCTTGAAAAACCTGGCGCGTAATGAACATCCTCTTTTGCATGAGATGGCCATATCTATGAAGATGAAATTTGATAAATATTGGGAGACCACTGCCAAAATAAATAAATTATTGATTGTCAGTACTATTCTCGATCCACGGCGTAAGATGACATTTGCCTCTGTTTGCTTTGGTATACTTTTTGATAATGATACTGTTTTGATGGAGGAAATGAGAAATTCCACTAGAGATTTATTGAAAAGATTATACGATATGTATAATGAATGGTATGGCACAAATGGGTTGTTTGTTGATGATGATGGATCAAGGGTTGGTGGTGTAACTGGTGTTGGTGGATATGAGTCTAGTGGTGGAATGACACAATCTCAGCCGTTTGTTAGACCGCGAGCATAAGATAGAATGCGTAAGCGCAATACAAGTGTGCAACTTGATGATCCGTTTCAGGTTTTTCAGACTAGTGATGTCATTCACCAAGAGGAAAGTACTGAGGTTGATATGTATTTGATGGAACCCTATGAGACTAGTCGTGACCCTAGCTTTAGCGTTTTGATGTGGTGGAAAAAAATACTGGTAAGTATCCGATTTTGGCTAGGATTGCTCGTGATATTTTTGTAATGCCAGTATCGACAGTGGCATCTGAATCGGCATTTAGTACGGGCGGTCGTGTTCTTGATAGTTTTCATAGCTCATTAACTCTCGTAATGGTCGAGGCTCTAATTTGCACTCAAAATTGGATACGGAATAAGCTTACAATTGACAAAATCAATGAGGTGGAAACCATGCTATTGGAGGCTGAGTACTACGAAAAGCTTGAGGAAGGTAAAAAAAAACTTATTATTTTGTTTTATTAATTTTTATTGTGAATACCATAAAATGCAAACTTATAAGTTATAATAAGTTTTTTTTTCTTTGAAGAATATCATAAATTACAATTTGAATCACTGGGTCATGTTGCTGGCAGTGGAGTTTGAGTCAAATTTTGTAAGTCTATCTCTCTCAAGTTTCAACTATTCATGACAATTTAAGTAGTCTTTTGCTATTTATTTATATATTCATTCATTTTTTGGAAAGTGGTAATTGATTTTTGTTATTAACTCATGATTGTATTTGTGAACTTTGATGATAGATATATTTTAGTTTCTTCATATACATATAGTATATGAAGTTTATATAGTTCAGAATCAACTAAAGTTGACTGCTAATTATGAACTTATTCTTCATTTTTATTTTTTTTACAAAGACTCTTCACTCTTGTCTTGAGGTGGATTTGTTTATTTGGATGAGTCATGGCGGTTTGCTGTGATCTTGAAGTGGATGTTAATGGGGAAGAGACTTTCATGTTAATGGGTTTCTATCTAATGTGTGTTTTTCTTGTGTCTTTGTGTGTGAAGTATGAAATTTTTTTATAAGTGAAAGTTTCATGATTCTTACAGTCTTGTAATTTGTTCTCTGTTCTTTTAACCATGTTTAATTTAATGAGTTCATTCATTATTGTATATAAATCTTTCTGTTGATTTTAGGCACTGAAAAGGTTTCACAGTAAAAACGATTTGGAATGGTCTTAAATTGCCTCAATTATTTGTTAGTTTGGTTGAAGCTTTATTACTTGAATTCTTCTTTGTTCTAGCTTTGTCATTATTAAGAAAATAATTTTAGGCAGTAGTTGATTGTTCAAGAATCTTTACAGTTTACATTGATATTTTTAGGTAGAATTTGTGGGTTAATTTATTTTTTAAAACATGTAACTCAGTAACTCTTTCTTTTTTCTTCATGGCTATTTGCAGAAGATTATTGCTTCATATTCGGGTAGATTAAGCAAGTTATTTGGCAAATCAATTGATAGTAAGAAACATCTTAAGGTGATATTCCATGACTTTCCTGGTGGAGCAGAGAGTTTTGAGCTTATGTTAAAGTTTTGTTACAACAATGGCAGATTTGATATAACTCCTTCCAATATTTCCTTCCTACATTGTGGATGTGTTTTGCCATATGGTAGTTACTTTGTTATGTGTTGATTCATGTAAGATTCTTTTTCTATATCGACTAAAAGCAGGTGTTGAATTTCTACTTAGTACCCTAAACATGATTAATTTATAATAGATTTGTAAGTGATAAAGATGCCATTAGATGAGCATCTTTATAATTGCATTGTTGTTTTAAATTTTCTCGAGTGGGCTCGTTGATGAACTTCAATAGCTCAGCTCGTTGATCAAGCTTGCCAGAAACCTATTTCCAGGATTCCAGTGCAAGTGACATGAGTCATATAGCTCAGCTTGGTAATTGAGTTCAATATGTCATAAAAGAACATAAATTTCACAAGGGATTCATTAGATCTCACTCATGGAACAAGCATACAGTGCAGTGAAAGTGATTCGAGATTGGAGTTAAATAAAAACCCCAAAGTGTGTGGTTTTGTCCGAATACTAAAGTATATCGATACAAACAAAATGTGGAGGTCTTGATGTATATTTCCAATATTCGAATTAGTGATTAAGCATATAGAAAGTTAAAAGTTCATCATCGCAGTAAACACGGCATTCACGTTGTTCAAATACCAATTAAAAAATTAAAATACCAAATATTTTGTTGGAAAGTAATATATGCTTTAATATTATATTATAGACAAATTAAAAAAAAATAATAATAAAGATTAATATTTGAAAGCTAAAAAGACATATGAAAAGAAGAAAGATAAATATTTGTGTGGAGCTGGTGCGTCAATCTAATTCATTTGACAAAGTACGTGAACAATTAAGGGCTTGATTGTTGATTCTGATATTTCAAATTCGGATCATTTATTTGATTATGATATTTCAAATTCGATTCCTTATCAAATTCAGATCTCTTATCAAATTCGGATCCCTTATCAAATCAAATTTGTCCGATCCGATAACTAATCCAATCGGTTCGAACAAATTCGATCCGATCCGATAGTTATTTGATAACCGTTTCGAACTTTATCAGATTTATTTTATTCGTGTTAAGCAAATCGAATCAGATTCAGATTCGGGCCGATCCGAATCCGACAATGCCCAGGCCTATTTGTAAGGGTGGAAAAAATTTTCATTCTAGCATTATTTGTAAGAAACAATACAAAGAGAACAACCAACTCGGATTTCCTTAGACCACATTTGAAAACAGGTCGGCCGAGCTTGATTTAGTAATAAAAACAATACCCCACATTGTGCCCATGGACGTAGGTTGGACTTGCTCCGCCGAACCACATTAAAACTCTCTTTGTCGATTTTGTGTTCTCTTTATCTTTTGCTTTATTTGCTTTTGGTCTCCTATAACCAAACAAATTCAAGGTTGAAGGAGGGTTGTCTCGGGAGGGTTACCTCGAAACTACCATTGGGATGAAAATCACCCGTCAATAGTTGGCGCCGTCTATGGGGAAAGGGCAAAAAGCAACTTGCGTAGAAAAACGATGGCAGAAGACGGGAACCATAGATCGTCGGAGAGTTCAGCAACAGAATGGATGAAAAAAATGAAGGAAAGCATGAGAAAGGATAGGGAGGTGAAACTAGACTCTCATGAAGACCATGTTGGAGAAGCTGGAAAGACTGGAAAAAGTGAATAATGAAAGGATGGAAGCTGGTCCAATTCAGAGGAGAAACGAGAAACGGAAGGAAAGAGAGTGGTAGACCTAAGCGGAGATGATGAACCCAGGAGGAAGGATCCCCAGAGGGTGAGGTCGGTTGTGATAGCTAGAGCCTTACGGTCGGAAAGAATACGGGAAGAAGAAGAGGAGAGGTGGACTCCAAAGTCCTCCAGTAATAGCCCACGCTCTAAGAAGGGGGAAGATAGAAGACACGGTGGAGGGGATCGAGAGGCATCTAGTCACGGAACACGTCGTGCTCGGAGTGGCAAGCGTGAAGAAGGTCGCGGGAGACAACGCGAGGCCACTGACAACCATATGAAAACTTGGTTTAGAAAGGAGATGAAAAAGTGGGAAAATAACTTGAAGGTAGATAAAGAAGATAGTCGGGACGGGGAGGCGACATCTCCCTTTACATAATAAATCTTGTCAGCAGAATTTCCTAGGCGGTTCACCATGCTGTCTATGAGCTCCTACAGGGGCCATACCGACCCTAAATCCCACATTGAAAGTTTTATTTTGCTGATGGAGGTCCAAGGAATGGTGGGAGAGGTCATCTGCAGGGTGTTCCCTTTAACCCTGAGTGTGCCCGCCATTTTGTGGTTTAGAAGTTTGACTCCGGGAAGTATCAGCAATTTCTCTCAACTCAGAAAGTCCTCGTTCGACATTTCAAATGAGCGTGTGTCCCAAAGAAGACAATATGAGAGTTAAGGTTGATGAAGTAGGGGGATAATGAGCCCCTAAAGAACTTTATTGAAAGGTACCACAATTTAGTGCTCGAGGTCGGGGCGTACAAGTCATCAGAGGCGTTGGAAAGTCTCAAGGGGGCCCTTAAGGTAGGGAAGTTGTGGACTCACCTGAGGGTTCAGGACATCCCGGATTACACCACTGCCCTGGAGTTGGCCAGAAAGTTCGTGTTAATGGAATAAGAAGAGAATGTCGTACGGAGGGGGGAATTCAAAAAGAAAAAATGGCGAGGCCGGAGTTACCAGGGGCCGGACAGAGAGTTGAGGAAGCCACCTCCGAGACAAAGGGAGTTCAGACCAATGCCTCATAGCAATATACCACAGGAGATGAGGGTTCAGGCTCAAGTAAATCATGTGGCCGGAGGGCCAGGGTACACACCTTTGAACAAGCTGTTGGCTTAGATCGTCAAGGAAATCCAAGGTAGAGGCCTTCTGGTAGAGCCAGATCTGAGGAAATATCCGGTGGAGAAGAAGAGTGAGAAATCCTATTGTGTGCATCATAACATAAGGGGGCACACGACAGAGGGTTGTAAGGACCTGCAGGAGCAGATGGAAAACCTGGCGCAGAACGGCTATCTGAATTACTATATCGACCAAGGGGCCATGGCGACCCGACAATGACAGGAGCATAGACAGATGTATACCATCGATGGCGGGAGGACACTGGCCGGAGATTCGAATCGGTCGAAAAGAAATTACAGTCGGATTCGAGGATCGGAGGTATTGACGACATAGCAGGCTCCGGGGGTTCATAGAGGTCGGTTGGTCGCTATAATGTTCACAGATGAGGATGCCCATGTGGTGAGTTTTCCCCACGACGATGCCCTGATAATCAAAGTAGTAATTGGAGGGGCCGAGGTAGATATGATCTTGGTGGATCCGGGGAGTTCGGTCGACATAATCTCTAAGGAAGCCTTGGATGGTCTGTGGGTGGAGTATGCCACTATGACCCAGGACGGGACTCCCATGTACGGGTTTAGAGGAGCAACAATCGTCCCCTTGGGAAGAATACAGTTAGCCATGACGATCGAGACTTTCCCCCGCACCCGGACGATCATGATGGATTTCACAGTGGTAGACTGTATGAGCAGTTACCAGGTCATTATGAGCCGACCTTTCATGATGAAAATAAAGTCAGCCATGTCATGTTATTATTTGAAATTGAAATTTCCCACATGAGCTGGGATTGGTATAGTGTGTGGAAGTCAGAAAGTAGCCAGGAGTTGTTTCGCTACCGTCTCAATGAAGACTCTTTGTGTTGAGAAAGATAGCCGGAAGATGAGAGAAAAGGAATAGGATGAGGAAGCAGTCGAGTCTCCAGATCCACGGCCCGAAGATTTTGCCCAATTGGGGGCAGCTGAAGAGTTGGAGTCAGTAGAACTCTTCGGTCTAGAAAAAAGTTATAAAGGTAGGAGTGGGTTTGGAGGAAAACCTGAAGCATGACCTGCTGAAGTTTTTGAAGTAGTATGCTGACGTTTTTGCTTGGGGGCATATCGACATGCTCGGGATAGATCCCAAATTCATTAACCACGGTTTAGCAGTGGATTCGGCTCACAAGCCGATCAAGCAGAAGAGAAGAATATTCAATCAGGAATGTTGAGAGGCGATAGGAGCCGAAATGGAAAGGTTGTTAAAGGCTGGTTTTATCAGATAGGCGAAATACCCGTAGTGGGTATCTAACGTGGTCTTAGTAAAGAAGGCCAGTGGGAAGTGGAGGATGTGCGTAGACTTCTCCGATCTCAACAAGGTCTGCCCCAAAGATAGTTTACCGCTTCCAAATGTGGATCAGCTAGTAGATTCAACAGCGTGTCATGGGCTGCTCAGTTTCATGGATGCCTTCTCAAGATATAATCAGGTCAAGATGCATCTCGAGGATGAGGAGAAAACATCTTTTATCACAGATCGGGGGCTGTATTGCTATAAGGTGATGCCTTTCGGTTTGAAGAATGCTGGGGCTATATTTCAGAGGTTGGTAAACAAGGTTTTTAAGCCCCTCATCGGTAAAACCATGCAAGTATATGTTGATGACATGATAACGATGACCAAGAAACCAGAGGATCATTTGGCCGACCTCGTGGGGACTTTCGAGCTATTAAGAAAGCATAATATGAGGCTGAACCCAGAGAAGTGCGCATTCGGTGTAGCGTCGGGAAAGTTTCTGGCATACATGGTCAGTGTACGAGGTATAGAAGCAAACCCACAGAAGATCCGAGATGTTCTGGAATTGAAACCTCCCAAGACGGTCAAAGAGGTGCAGAGTTTAACAGGCCGAATGGTTGCACTGAATCAGTTCATCTCCCGGACAACCGACAAATGTCATCCATTTTTCAAGTTGATCAAGAAGGCTAAGAAGGAGGTCAGCTGGATGACAGAGTGCGAGGATGCCTTCGTGCAGCTCAAGCAATACTTAGCTCAACCCCCGCTTTTGGCCAAACCAATTCTGGGTGAGACTTTATTCTTGTACTTAGCTATTTCTGAACATGCTGTAAGCTCGGTGCTAGTGCAGGAGGCCGATAAGATCTAAAGACCGGTGTATTATATTAGCAAGGCCTTGCTGGATGTAGAGACCAAATACCCGGCCAATGAACTGGTGGCTTTGTCCTTGGTTACGGCAACCCGGAAGCTATGGTCTTACTTCCAAGCTCATCCTTATATTTCGACTAAATGTCAATTTTGTCTTTATATTTTAAAAAATACCCCAAAACACCTATATCATTAGTTCTGTTACAGTTAAAAATTAATTGTCAAAGATTTTATGATAATATCATTCAAAATATTTGAGTGATAGAAGAAAATATTAGTCAAACTAAGATTAAATATAGGATTAAACATGACATAATTTAAGAGTTTGGATAATGCTCATTTAGTCCTTATACTAAATATCAATTTAGTTCTTATATGTTAAAAAATACTTTAAAGTTAAATTTTTTTTCCATAGTTTTTAAAGTAATGCCATTTGAATGTTTGACTGATGAAAGAAAATATTGGTTACTTTAGATTAGTAAAAACAAATGATTAAAAATTGGATAAAATCTAAAAATATAAGATTAAATATGACATAATTTAAGAGTTTGGTATCAAAATAAGACTAAATAGTAATGAAATCCAAAAATATATGATTAAATAGGATATAACTTAAGAGTTTAGGTTTATTAATAATAAGTTATAAAAAATAAGATTATTTAATAATTTTCTAATAAAACAATATAATCGAAGTGAGCCCCTTTAATATAATTTTTTTTTTAGAGTATTCTAAAATGAAGTATTTATATTTTTTTCATTATTTAATTTATCATAATAAGTAATCAAATAAACATTTGATGAGTAAAACGAGATAGTCTTTTGAGTTTCTCCAACTAACAGTTTGAAAATATTACTTAATTAGCAATTTAAACCTATTATTAATATTGTTGATGGGGATTTCTGCAACCAAGGTATTCGAACAGTTCGGTAAGAGCAGAGATGGAATTTCCTTTTTTATGAGGGTAAGATGTTCGAAGATATTAGTCAGTTCTCGTACAGTAAGAGAGTCCAGATAATTGTTTCCCAGATCTGGCCGACTAGATGACACAACGCGATGCAAACCCCTAAGGCCGACAACATCAAAGCCGAGGCCGACCACATTAGTCTGGTAGCTCGGTTTGGGGTTATCTTTCCTCCTGGGATAGGTTGATGAGCTCGGATATTATAGGTCGGGACGGGAGCAGTCGGAGGCTTCGGCAAGTCTATTGGTTGACCCATTGGTAACCAACGCGTGAGCATGATAGTTTGGACTTTTCCTTCCGAAATCTACTTTCGTACTAGAGATCTTACAGGCTTTCATCATTAATGATAAAGTATGACAGTGTACTTTTACGACGTGATGTGACAGGAAATCAGAGGGTAGGCTTTACTTTTGGCAAAGCAGTAGGGGGAGAAAGCATGTCAAATCACCGGAAATCTACAGCATTGACATCATAAAGATTTAAGAACAATATCGTGTATTCATTAGTATATAAGGGAGGGCTGATCTCATTTGTAAGAGTGGGAAAATTTTCATTCTAGCATTATTTGTAAGAAACAATACAAAGAGAACAACCAGCTCGGATTTCCTTAGACCACGTTTGAAAACAAATCAGCCAAGCTTGGTTTAGTAATAAAAACAATACCCTACTTTGTGCCCGTGGACGTAGGTTGGACTTACTCCGCCGAACCACGTTAAAACTCTCTTTGTCGATTTTGTGTTCTCTTTATCTTTTACTTTATTTGCTTTTGGTCTCCCATAACCAAACAAATTCAAGGTTGAATGAGGATTGTCTCGAGAGGGTTATCTCGAAACTGCCACTGAGACGAAAACCACCCGTCAATAAATATATTTTAAATAATTTTGAAATTCTTTCAATTTGATTGTAAGCACGCAAGTTTCGCTAATTAACCAAATTGATGAACCAACCTTTTCTTGACTGAAAAAATTATTGGCTCAAAAATCCAATTTGAATCAAATCACGTTTATATTTGTTAACGGCTATTTTTCATTGTAAGGACAATATATGGAATTCACCCCTCGAATAAATATTCCCTAACTGTTAGGTGTTTGGTATTGTTTTTGAAAATATTAAAAAAAATGGGGTGAAAAACTCACATTTCAACTCTCTGGAATTTTCATTCCAGAAAGAGTTAAAATGATCAGCTCTTTGAGCTTGCTACAGTGCGTGAGCACTGTAGCATGCACACTGTAGCAAGCATGCGTATGAACAGTGCGCGCGCACTGTAGCACGCATGTGTGACGTGCCTTTTGAATTTTATTTTAACTCGATTTTGAGCTTCCAAACTCTGTTTTGGCCTTGGCTTTTTCCTATGCACTCGTAATGGAATATAATATTCCATTAAATTATTTAAAAATACACTCATGCTTGTTATATATGGGTTAGACCCAATTTCGTTGTGTGAGGCACCGATTCGACCATATGGGTTCCACAACCGCCCCAACAGAATGGTATTAGCGCAGGTCTTAACCATACAACATATGTATTTGAATCTATGCCTCTGTAATTTTAATTTAATTATGCATAAGTCATATTGGATATGCATTGCCTGTTTTTAATTAAAATTTTTATTTTTGACCCGAGCATGTTAATGACTTGATTGTCATAAATCTCCCATGATTAGATTATTACTTTATCTTAACTAATTGTATTAATAATGTTGGAACATTATTGGCTGGTTCGTCTTGTCAATACGGAAATGAATGAGTTCTTATTATTTATGCCCAATACCGTCATTATTGTGAGGGTATAAGTAGTCGGAACTTAGGTCGCTCCGGTAAAACATTTGATGTAGCATGATGAATCTGTTAGGGTTGGTGCTCTGAGCACCAATCCAGATCGTATTTATGTCTGATTCATGAATAAGAGCAATACATTTTTCCATAATATTACTAATTTAAATTGTAGCACCTCTTGTCTTTTATAGACGTATTCGATCTAATTTCAATTAGATTGAAACTAAATCTGGTTTAGCGATATATATATATATTAGACAAAGACCCCATGATTTACAATGTAGTGCGCAGTTACAACATAGTTTGTAATTGACATTGGGAAGTGTCACTATAAGTTGTATATCCTTAAATTAAGCTTCTGGTCAAGATTTACTGACACGATTCGATTAGTAAATTCCGCTGAGACCAGTATATGTCGTATATCGGACTTGGTCTGATGGTTTATCCCAATGAACCATGAGTCTTGGGAGACTCGTATAGACGTGTAGGTATTTATTTGATAAACACTGAACTACTCACCGAAGATTTCCTAATAGATGGTACACCAACGTCAATAGAAATCTTCTCGGGTTGAGTAGCATAGTGATTCTTTGACTTGAGATACCACTGTGGATATATGAGTTATCCTCCACACTTAGATGGCAGTCACGTCACCGATCTATTTAAATCAAACCTCCACATGTTCGTTGGGTGTGGACTCATGCTCATGATATCATGTGAGTATCAAGAAAGCATCCGTCAGTTCTGTGAACAGAGCATAGGTAGTTCATAATTGATTAGCAATCTGTTAAATCTATGGCCATAGTATACTTCGGAAGTGAGTTTCGAATGTTATTTAGAGATTGCTAATAGATACATCGACGAGGTTATTCCTATAGAGATTTGAAGTTTATATCTATATCTCTGGGATAATCCGGATACCTGTGACGGATGGATTAAACGTATGCAGTGATCTCGACCTGTATGATTCAGCGAGTTTATCTGTGGTCGTCATAATTTACGGGTGGGTGAATTATGGACACGAAATTGGATTTCGTGACGGATATGTTTGAATCTAAAGAGTCTCACTAATGAAATATACTCGTTGAGCAATAGGGAAACTGTTATGAATAATACTGATTATTTATAACTCGTTTAACGGTTAAACGAAAAATACATGCAATCGGGACCTAACGGTCATTTCCGAATTAATGTGTATTTGTATTTAATACTTGATTTTAATAAATACACATTAATAAATTATCAAATTGTGATATTGGGCATATATCATTAATTATGTATTTGAGATATTTAATGTAAATATAATACATATATTTAAGATATTTATATTTAATTATTTAATTATTTAATTATTTAATTGTTAAATAATTAAATTAATTAATAAAATAAATATCTTAATAATGATTTGCTTTATTTAAGTTGGAAAATGACTTAATACCATTGGAACACTTTTTGATTTGCTTTATTAAAGTGAATAAAATGTGGACTAATGAAAATTAAACAAATTCAAATAAATTGTCATTATTTTTGTTTGATGATTTTCGGCCTTAGGAAATTTTGATAACAAAAATTGTTTTGTTTCATTTTTCTATTCCAAGACAAGTTCAAAAATATTTTACAAATGGAGTTGATAGAAAAAGGTGGAAGAAAGAAAGAAAACAAAGCTAAAATTTGGAATTTTTGTTAGTTTTTCACACTTTTTTTCTATATAGAAAATATTTCTATCAATCTTAGTTTCAATTTGTGTTACTAAGTTGATGTCTCTACTCTTTTAGTTTGTGATTAAATTTGTTAGGAATTTGTTTGAAGATGTTAAGCATGTATAATTAATTTATAAGCTTATTAGTGTAATTAAGCTTAATAAATTATTTAGAAATTTAAGTTGTCATTCTAGAGTTAATTAGCCATTCATAATTAACCTAGAATTGTTCTTGATTAATTTCATGATGGTGAGACTTGATTGGTGTGGTAATTGGATGATTAAAGTGTTGAATTTTGTCAATTTAGTATAAATTATCCAATTTGAGTAATTTGTGAAATTAGGATTCTAAACCCATTCAAATTTTGGGGCTTTTCATATATATGATATACTTTGATGTATGTTTGATGTATATCAAATTTGGGATTGATTGGATTTGATGATGTGTTTTGAACAGATTGGGCCAAATTACAATTAATACAAAATCTGGGCTGTTTTCGTAATTCTGGAAAAATCTGGGCAGTTTCGGAATTCTTGAAAAGTTTCTTGTTTATGTTGAAAATTATATAAATTATTTTGGGATTGATTTGGAATCAATTAAATATGTATTTGACAATTTAAGGATTAAAATGATTAATTTGCTAAGTATAGGGGTCTCATAGCAATTAATGATAAATCTGATTTTTCAGATAAAAATTCAGTTTTTATTTTTTGTGTAATTAGAATAAATTGGTTTATTTTAATTTCCCAAGGAAAATATTAATCGGAAATTATTTCGGAGTGAAAATATACGAAAACGGTGGTGAAAAACGGCGTTACCGGGTAACAACTGCCCAAACAGTGAACTAGGCACTGTTCGGGCAGCCCACGAACTGTCCAAATATTTTTGGAGTTGACCTGGGCAGTCCCCATGATCATTGGTCGGTTGGTTCGGTCGGAAACACGTTTTATGCTATTTTGCGGAAAAATGTTTTCGCAAAAGTTTCGCGATGTTTCAATATTATTTATGTCGTTATATGATATCAAATAAATATGTTTAGGTGAAATATGAATGAATTATTAATATTTGACATCGAATAATTTATTCGTAAGTTCAAAAGTTTTAAACTACGATTTCGCCCGAACCGCACTCCTTCCGTTACGCCTCCCTAATTTGACCCCAACAAAATGGTATCAGAGCGAGTCTGATCCTGGACACCCGATATGATTAGCCCATTAAAATTCAATATTTAATTTAATCATTACTTAATACATGCATGTGTTTATTTAATTTGATTAAATAAAGTAAAAGCATATTTTGTTGGAAAATCCTCGTTTAAATAAGGTTTTAAGAAAGTGACTGGTATTAGGAATACTGATTTCTTCGTCCGCCTTGTCAATACGGATGTAAATATTTTCATTATGTTATGGTTGTAACGTGCCAAAGCTGTGCAGTTATAGTTGAAGGTAGTTCATTTGCGCCGGTAGAACTTATATGATAAGAGACAAATTCAAGTGAAAGTGGAAATCCTGAATGTGCCAAAGCTGTCAGGACTACATCGGTAGCTTGAGTTTGTCATTGACAAAACTGTAAGTGTGATTGACAATGAGTTGTCTACCTAATGAATATACGTAGGCGAGAACGTGCCAAAGCTGTGAGTCAAAATATATTCATGGGGTCCACTTCCCATTATGGAATTCAATTTAATTATTCTTTTCGTTGGGGATTACGATATTACGTAAAGTAGTGGGAGGCACTGCTAGGTTAAAAATTTTAACTTATGCGGTGTGTAATATTATGTAAATTGTCGCTAATGTTGTTCCTTATTCTATTAGTTTGATAGAATTAAACTTTTATCCACTGCATGCATATTATATATGTTTTCTGCCTTCAATTATGGTTGCAGATTTCTAGAATAGGTTCTAGATTAGAATATATAATGATATAATCTTTCTAGACAGAATAGTTTCTTATCCAGTAAAGATTGAGATGAATTGGTTCATGTCTCGAGATTCTTCACTGGCATTAAGAAAACCCCATTAGGTATTTGTTTATCTAATAATGATGTTTTTTGGCTTTAGTGACATTCAGAGGTCACGTGTCAGACACTATTTTTTTTTTGATTATTTGCAAATGTTGTAAAAAATTTGAAAGTAAATAATAAAGTTAAAGAAAGAAGATGCGTATAGTTGTGTATAGAAAATATTGATTTTCATAATACGACAACTGTAGATATTGGATATCAGATCTCCCATCTAGTTATTCAAAATATTGTTGAATGATTTTTTCGATATTTGATATCAGAACTTGCGACTATTTGATAGTTACTTGTTCTTTGTAAACAGTAGTTACATATTTTAAAATGACTAGTAGTGTCATTTACGAATAGATAAACATTAAGAAAAATATTCGGTTAAGTAAATAACTTATAACATTATTTTATGACATTTTATCACTTAACTATTGGATGCTTATTCCATATGGTAAATGATGGTCTGATATGAGATCGCACCACTTATCCTTATCCATTTAACGAATATTGTATTCGGGAAGGTGACTAAATCTCATTTAACCAATGACTGTCATTGGACCAGAAAATTTATTAAACTGATACATTGGATGTATGTAATTTAATGAATTGTATATTGCTTAAGGTAGTTTGCTTTACTTCGTAACTTAGTCGATGAACTATCGTGACTTAGTTACGTGTTTCTGATGAAACGCGGATAGAATATTTTGACTGGTTCAAAGATATTCAATCTGAAGTTTTGAAAATTGTATCTTTAAAATTCATCGTGAGTCATTGAATTGTTCAAATATGTTTGATACGATCAAATAAATGAATTTATAGCAATATGTTCTAAGGTTATTCGAAGAATATAATTCTTACATCAATATTATTCTTCCACGATTCCATATTGATGGAATTAGTTAGTGGAAGAAATCAGATCTTATATGATTTGATTCGTTTGATATTGAGTGTTACCGAATTAGTTTCAATACTCTTGGGGTTATGTTCTAATAACACTAATTCATCATTTTAATTAATGTTTTATTAGTTTCTAGAGTTACGTATATGATGTGTATAAGTAGAAAATTCGAATATTGAAATATTTGAGATTTGAATCTATCTTTTGTATAATTGTTATATAATTGATATTACTTGCGCCTCGGAGGTACAAGTAGAAGTTTATCATTTATTTTATTTAATAGAATATTATATTCTATTTGATAGAATATCTTTTCTACGATCTCGAGTAATAAAATTGTTTATTACTTGGTGTGTAACATTGGATGTTGACTATTGTAGAAAAGACTTGACTTATTGAAGTCAAATACGGTGATAAACTATAAATGGAACTACATAATTAATAAGATGAAAATACCCTTTTATTACTTCCATATAAGTGCTATAGGATGTCAGAATCATTCGCAAAGTAATTGATACTTAATGGTTCTGTTGTTTTCTAATCGAAGAAAATTATCCTATAACTTATAGTGGGAATGATATTTGATATCGATTCCGGAAATTAGCATTAGACCATAGATCTAAGATTGTTCATAGCTTACTACGATCAAGTTTGGAACTTGATTGAGCTTTTATTATGAATTGTTCATAATATTTGCAAATGGTTTACGCAGCAAAAGCACAATGAGCTTATTAAAGGTTTGACCTTTATAGTATGACAGTGAGAAAAGTTATACTCAGCAATCTATTGTAGATTCTGAGGAATCTTGTCTCTAGTCGCACTAATTGAATAATTTAAGATCTGTTGGTTAATGATGATATTAAATTGTACATTTTAGCTAATGAATATAAAGTGATGTTTCTGAATGGTTTCTTCAGATAAGAGATCCATTGTGATTTCTTAGTTTGAAGAGTTCGTTTTGGAATGGCCCTGGAGTTTGTATTATGCTAAGATTATAATTTAGTATATTAGCTTATAGAGCCTATTATAGACTCGGATGAGCTTTCTGGATATTTGTGTTTTCTAATTTTGATATCTGTCAGATTGTCTGATTTTATCAAAGCATAGAGAATACATATGGGTAGAAGGGTTAATGGGAGCGTACAAATTTCTTTCTAGTATTTTACATCAAAATGACATTGTCATTATTATTGTAATAATGAGATGTTTATGAGGTAAAAGGTTTACCTGAGTCTTATTTTCTCTGTGAAAGCAGTAGGAGTGGTGTCTCTATTATATTCGATATAAAGTTTTATATATGATATAAAACTAAGAGACTTGTGAGATACTCCTGTTAATCGTACATTAGATATGATTTAATAAAGGACACAACAAGACTATTTGTATGACAGTTAGTATAACTATTTGACAGTTAGTGTGTGTCTTATGTATAGTATTCATCTTTCATAAAAGACGATTCCTTTTTTGAAAGAGATGTTGACTATAATGTCTAATCAATCTTATGCATCATAGGATGATGGCATAATGAATATTATATTGAGTACGATAAGAGATATCAATTTAATCGTAATTGTTACGAGTTATTTTGATATCCTCTAGACCATAAGATGTGTCTTGAAACATGTTCTTTATTATATTTGAGATATTAAGAACGAGTTTCTAATTAATGGAGAATAAAGTTTGCAACTATTATGGTCATATTAGTTTTGAGTCTAATTATGACATTAGACAGTCTACGTCATAAAAAGTCAGAAAAGATGCAGTGAGAGTGTCACATATGATTCTACTGTAGGAGTGGAATTAGTTGTAACTTATGAAGTATTGACTTATGAAGTTGCATAGTGATCTCGTAGATTAGAGGTTTGTTATTAGTGTTGTGTTTGCGGTTATCTATATAGTATTTTGGATTTGATCCGTAAATACTTAGAGAACTTAGAAGCTGAAGCACAATGTTGATATGGCATCTGAGTCATATTGATGTAGAACTTAGTTTCTACAAAAATATGAATAATGCTTGCTAAGGAAAATGATTGTGTTTGTTGGACAAACTCAATATGTCATAGCGGGCTTACTTGTCGTTACCTACCTCTTGAGCGCTAGGTGAGTTCTTGAGGGCCATGAGTATGTGATACACATTGGGATGTATATATGATACCATGGAATGACACTAGAGCAAGTGAGAGAAATTGTTAGGGTTGATGCTCTGAGCGCCAATCCGGATCGTATTTATGTCTGATTCATGAATACGAGCAATACATTTTCCATAATATTACTAATTTAAATGGTAGCACCTCTTGTCTTTTATATACGTATTCGATCTAATTTCGATTAGATTCATTATATTGAAACTAAATCTCGTTAGCGATATGTATATATATTAGACAAAGACCCCAAGATTTACAACGTAGTGCGTAATTACAACATAGTTTGTAATTGACATTGGGAAGTGTCACTATAAGTTGTATATCTTTAAATTAAGTTCCTAGTCAATATTTACTGACACGGGTCGGTTAGTAAAATCCGTGAAGACCAGTACATGTCGTATATCGGACTTGGTCCGATGGTTTATCCCAATGAACCCCGAGTCTTGGGAGACTCATATAGACGTGTAGGTGTTTATTTGATAAACACTGAACCACTCACCGAAGATTTCCTAATAGATGGTACACCAACGTCAATAGGAATCTTCTCGGGTTGAGTAGCATAATGATTCTTTGACTTGAGATACCACTGTGGATATATGAGTTATCCTCCACACTTAGATGTCAGTCACGTCACCGATCTATTTAGATCAGACCTCCGCCTATTCGTTGGGTGTGGACTCATGCTCATGATATCTTGTGAGTATCAAGAAATGATCCGTCAGTTATGTGTACAGAGCATAGGTAGTCCATAATTGATTAGTAATCTGTAAAATCTATGGCCATAGTATAATTCGGAAGTGAGTTCTGAATGTTATTTAGAGATTGCTAATAGATACGTTGACGGGATTATTCCTATAGAGATTTGACGTTCATATCTATATCTCTGGGACAATCCGGATACCTGTGACGGAGGGATTAAACGTATGCAGTGATCTTGACCTGTATGATTCAATGAGTTTATCCGTGGTCGTCATAATTTACGGGTGGGTGAATTATGGACACGAAATTGGATTTCGTGACAGATATGCCTGAATCTAGAGAGTCTCACTAATGAAATATATTCGTTGAGCACTAGGGCAACTGTTATGAATAATACTGATTATTTATAACTCGTTTAACGGTTAAACGAAAAATACATGCAATCGGGACCTAACAGTCATTTCCGAATTAATGTGTATTTGTATTTAATACTTAATTTTATTAAATACACATTAATAAAATATCAAATTGTGATATTTGGTGTGGACGCTGGTTTTCGCCCGAGGTCCACAATTGAGAATTCGAAGGAAGGGCACTAGCGATCCTGCAAAACAAAGGCAGAGTGAGCGGGAGTACTGCCCACCGGTGTGGTGGGTGCCGGGGGCACTCCGACGCTCAAGTCAGTAATATGAATAAGTCGGATGTAGGGAGAATAAGGCCCGAAGTTACCTTTGTCCTCGTTTGTTTACCGTGAGGGCATTGTACTATGACTTCTCTGATAATAGGGAGTCGCTCAGTGTGATCTCCCTCTATTAATGCCATGACCCTTCTCCTTTATAGGCCCTTCTGACGTGTGGTCATTTAAGTCTCTTCTTCCCGTTGGATGTGTTAATGATGGGGTTTATGACTGTAACTGTCGATTTAATGGAGTTCATTACTGAAGGCGTTTTCCCAATCTAATTACTCATGAATTCGTTGGCCTTCATGAACTGTTAAATCCGTGATGATGGGCTCTGGACTGGTCTGGCCTCTCGGCCCAAAACTGATTTCTCAAACTAGATCTGATGGTAGGCCTCAGGGCTTTGGTTTCGTGATTGGCCCAAAGACGGAATGACGATTATGCCATTGGGCCCAAATTTGGCCCGTACAGTTTGTCCCATACTTTCTAAGTCAATGAATCCTTGGCTTAGAGAGTACTTGACGCGTGTGTCGCTTGGGGCGAGACCATATGATGTAGATAAACATTACCGTTGGTGCTGCTTATTAATTGAACCAAACAAATGTCAAGTTATGAACTTCACTCTACATGATCCATCGTGGATGTGTCCAGTCGAATGAACTAAATGGAGGATATGATATGTATTTGGCCCTACAAGAGCCATTGGGGATGTACCCAGTAGACTGAATCAGATGAAGGTCAGGATAATAAACTTGACTCTACAAGAGTTATTGGGGAGATGTCCCCGGTCGACTGGACTTGTTGAGGCCAGGAAGGCATAAGTCATACGACATGTGTGTAATCCATGTCTATAACTTGACTCGACACGAGTCCATGGGGATGTCCCCTGGTCAACTGGACTTGCTGAGGCCAGGAAGGTATAAGTCATACGACATGTGTAATCCATGTCTACAACTTGACTCGACACGAGTCCATGAGGGATGTCCCCGGTCAACTGAACTTGCTGAGGCCAAGAAGGTAGAAGTCATACGACATGTGTAATCCATGTCTATAACTTGACTCGACACGAGTCCATGGGGGATGTCCCCTGGTCAACTGGACTTGCTGAGGCCAGAAAGGTATAAGTCATACAACATGTGTAATCCATGTCTACAACTTGACTCGACACGAGTCCATGGGGGGTGTCCCCGGTCAACTGGACTTGCTGAGGCCAGGAAGGTATAAGTCATACGACATGTGTAATCCATGTCTACAACTTGAATCGACACGAGTCCATGAGGGATGTCCTCTGGTCAACTGGACTTGCTGAGGCCAGGAAGGTATAAGTCATACGACATGTGTAATCCATGTCTACAACTTGACTCGACACGAGTCCATGGGGGATGTCCCCTGGTTAACTGGACTTGCTGAGGCTAGGAAGGTATAAGTCATATGACATGTGTAATCCATGTCTACAACTTGACTCGACACGAGTCCATGGGGGATGTCCCCGGTCAACTGGACTTGCTGAGGCCAGGAAGGTATAAGTCATACGACATGTGTAATCCATGTCTATAACTTGACTCGACACGAGTCCATGGGGGATGTCCCCTGGTCAAATGGACTTGCTGAGGCCATGAAGGTATAAGTCATATGACATGTGTAATCCATGTCTACAACTTGACTCGACACGAGTCCATGGGGGATGTCCCCGGTCAACTGGACTTGCTGAGGCCAGGAAGGTATAAGTCATACGACATGTGTAATCCATATCTACAATTTGACTCGACACGAGTCCATGGGGGATGTCCCTGGTCAACTGGACTTGTTGAGGCCAGGAAGGTATAAGTCATACGACATGTGTAATCTATGTCTACAACTTGACTCGACACGAGTCCATGGGGGATGTCCCATGGTCAACTGGACTTGCTGAGGCCAGGAAGGTATAAGTCATACGACATGTGTAATCCATGTCTATAACTTGACTCGACACGAGTCCATGTGGGATGTGCCCGGTCGACTGGACTTGCTGAAGGTTCATGATAGTCTTTACTCTACTAAACCTGATGAAGGTCTATGAGAGTCTTCACTCTATAGACCTGATGGAAGTCCAAGAGTCTTTCCTTCTCATATTAACGAACAAGGTCCATGAGACCACAATTTGAAGAAGATGACACAACCTTTATATCGTATAAAAGATATTGAGATTCATCTAAGACGTCTAATGAATATGAAAGTCTTCAAATGCAGTAAGATGTTGATAACGATCCTCTATATAGTCTGATGCTATCTCGGCTCGGCTTGTCCTTATTGGTAGTCTGAATTCAGGTAGATTGGAGAGAACTAATTGTCCTTTCGCATAGAGGAGATGACTAATTGTGATCAGTCTACTGGAGGGATATGGCTTCTTCTTTGGTGATTTTATGGATGGTCGTCTGATGGTGGATTTTCGCTTTCCCCATTGTTGAATGCTTCTAAAAGGTCAGGTCAGGTCAGATTATTAGGATTGTTGGGGTGACTCGTAGCCTCGAGCTGTCAGGAGGTTGAAGAAATGTGCTCCAACATTTGTAATTATTCTTGGAGGATGACTAATTAAGTGATCACGAGATCTGGTGTTTTCTCGTTGCGTGACATCATACGAGTAGGGGTGTTCGGAAGGATCGTAGATGGAGAGATCTTTGCATGCTATGAATCGCTAGGGCCCCACGGTGGGCGCCAAATTGTGGACGCTGCTTTTCGCCCGAGGTCCACAATTGAGAATTCGAAGGAAGGGCACTAGCGATCATACAAAACAAAGGTAGAGTGAGCGGGAGTACTGCCCACCGGTGTGGTGGGTGTCGGGGGCACTCCGACGCTCAAGTCAGTAATGTGAATAAGTCAGATGTAGGGAGAATAAGGCCTGAAGTTACCTTTGTCCTCGTTTGTTTGCCGTGAGGGCATGGTACTATGACTTCTCTGATAATAGGGAGTCGTGCAGTGTGATCTCCCCCTATTAATGCCATGACCCTTCTCATTTATAGGCCATTCTGACGTGTGGTCATTTAAGTCTCTTCTTCCCGTTGGATGTGTTAATGATGGGGTTTATGACTGTAACTGTCAATTTAATGGAGTTCATTACTGAAGGCGTTTTCCCAATCTAATTACTCATGAATCTGTTGGCCTTCCTGAACTGTTAAATCCGTGATGATGGGCTCTGGACTGGTCTGGCCTCTCGGCCCAAAACTGATTTCTCAAACTAGATCTGATGGTGGGCCTCAGGGCTTTGGTTTCGTGATTGGCCCAAAGACGGAATGACGATTATGCCATTGGGCCCAAATTTGGCCCGTACATTTGGCATATATCATTAATATATGTATTTGAGATATTTAATGTAAATATAATACATATATTTAAGATATTTGTATTTAATTATTTAATTATTTAATTGTTAAATAATTAAATTAATTAATAAAATAAATATATTAATAATGATTTGCTTTATTAAAGTTGGAAAATGGCTTAATACCATTGGAACACTTTTTGATTTTCTTTATTAAAGTGAATAAAAGGTGGACTAATGAAAATTAAACAAATTCAAATAAATTGTTATTATTTTTGTTTGATGATTTTCAGCCATAGGAAATTTTGATAACAAAAATTGTTTTGTTTCATTTTTCTTTTCCAAGACAAGTTCAAAAATATTTTACAAATGGAGTTGAGAGAAAAAAAATGGAAGAAAGAAAGAAAATAAAGCCAAAATTTGGAATTTTTGTAAGTTTTTCACACTTTCTTCTATATAGAAAATGTTTCTATCAATCTTAGTTTCAATTTGTGTTGCTAAGTTGATGTCTCTACTCTTTTAGTTTGTGATTAAATTTGTTGGAAATTTGTTTGAAGATGTTAAGCATGTATAATTAATTTATAAGCTTATTAGTGTAATTAAGCTTAATAAATTAATTAGAAATTAAAGTTGTCATTCTATAGTTAATTAGCCATTCATAATTAACCTAGAATTATTCTTGATTAATTTCATGATGGTGAGACTTGATTGGTGTGGTAATTGGATGATTAAAGTGTTGAATTTTGTCAATTTAATGTAAATTGTCCAATTTGAGTAATTTGTGAAATTAGGGTTCTTAACCCATTCCGATTTTGGGGCTTTTCAAATATATGATATAATTTGATTTATATTTGATGTAAATCAAACTTGGGATCGATTGGATTTGATCTTGATATGTTTTGAACAAATTGGGCCAAATTGCAATTAATATAAAATCTGGGATGCTTTGGTAATTCTGAAAAAATCTGGGCAGTTTCAGAATTCTGGAAAAGTTTATGGTTTATGTTGCAAATTGTATAAATTATTTTAGGATTGATTTGGAATCAATTAAATATGTATTTGACAATTTAAGGACCAAAATGATTAATTTGTAAAGTGTAGGGGTCTCATAGCAATTAATGATAAATCTGATTTTTCAGATAAAAATTCAGTTTTTATGTATTCAGTAATTAGAATAAATTGTTTTATTTTAATTGCCCAAGGAAAATATTTATCAGAAATTGTTTCGGAGTGAAAATATGCGAAAACGATGAAAAACGGCGTTACCGGATAACGATTGCCCAAACAGTGAACTGGACACTGTTAGGGCAGCCCACGAACTGTCCAAATATTTTTTTGGTTGACCTGGGCAGTCCCCATGAGCATTGGTCGGTCGGTTCGACCGGAAACACGTTTTATGCTATTTTGCGGAAAAATATTTTCGCAAAAATTTCGCAATACTTCTATATTATTTATGTCATTATATGATATCGAATAAATATGTTTAGGTGAAATATGAATGAATTATTAATATTTGATATTGAATAATTTATTCGTAAGTTTAAAAATTTTAAACTACGATTTCGCCCGAACCGCGCTCCTTCCGCTGCGCCTCCCTGATTTGAACTCAACATAATCAATGTACTCACCCAATACTGTCATTATTGTGAGGGTGTACTTATGAAGCTCATTAGTGCACATTGACAAGTATACACTCGGAACACCTCTAAAATCTTAATCCAATACCATCATTATTGTTAGGATAAGAAACAGTTTTGGACCAAACTTAGGAGTCATATGAATGTGATTGACCTTTGAGGTCTACCTAATGAGTTTACGAAATCCAAGACCCTCATTATTGTGAGGCTGGAGTAAATATCATGGGATCCACTTCCCGCTGTGAAATTTGATTATCAAATTTCTATTTTTCTGTTGAGGAAGATTACGAAATTTCATAAAGTAATGGAGTGGCACTAATTGATTTGAAATCCATAATCATATTAGTGTTTTTACATTGAAATGAAAATTTTATGTCAGTGCTTAATTGTTGTTTTGTAGATGGCTGCAGAAAATCCATTAGCGTGATTTTTGGATTCTAATAAACTGATAGGAGCCTAGAACTACTTTGAGTATGAAATGAACATCAGTATTGTCTTGGATTCAGAACGATTGAGGTATGTTACACTCAATTCAATGTATGTCGAAATTATTCTTGATTTGCTTAGACAGCACATAGATGTACCAAATGCTTGGAGCATTGTGAGAACACTCAATGAGTTGTTTGAAGCAAATCAAGAAATTGAGATATAACAGAGGTCTAAGGAATTGTTCCATACTATGCTCAGGGATGAATGAGCGGTTAGCATTAATATTTTGAATATGATTGACAAGATCCGATATTTGGAACGACAAAACATTATGATTGATGAAAGGCTAGGCCAAAATTTGATTCTGTCTTCTTTATCTGGTACATATGATGGCTTTGTCATGCATTCGATGCAAGCCACATATGAAGTGTTTCACAACATGTTACGCTCGACGGAACATCATTTCAAGAAAGGAAATTTCGTTTTTTATCTCCATGGTGGAGCAAACTCTTCAAAGATTTCTAGAAAGTCTAAAAATTAAAATGGGAAATAAGAAGAAAGTTTCCAAGAAACAAATTGCAAGACCGCGTGTAGCTCGTGATGCATGTCTATATTACTGGAAGTTTGGACACTGGAAACGAGATTGTCCAGAGCTGAAAGGAAAAACAGGAACCCCATGTACGCTTTGTACTTTTCCTATTATTGACATTTCATTAGCCTTAGATGCAAATAGTGGTTTGGTGTTAGACACTGATAGTCATACTCATATTTGCAACTCCGTGAAAGCCATGAGAGTTAAAATAAAGGCTAAACAAATGAGAGATCTAGCATAGTGTTGGGAATGACAAGACATTCGATGTCAATGTCGTAGGAACGGTTGTTCTAAATCTCTCTAATGAATGTAAATTAATTTTATATTACTGTTATTATATACCATCTCTTATCAGACATATAATATCGTTATCGATATTGGATAAAGATAGATATAAAATAAACATTAAAGATGGTGCTTTATGTTTATATGATACAAATAACTATTTGATATGTGAATATTCTTTATCTAACGATCATTATGTTTTTAAAACATATCGAGATGTCTTTAATACTGAGGAAAATATGAGTAAAAGATTTGAATTAAATAATACTGAATTATGGCATATGAGATTGGGCCACGTAAGTGTTAGACGCCTATCAAAATTAGTTAAGGATAGTTTGATTGAAGATCTTACCTTAGATCCTTATCTGATTTGTGAGTCATGTATCCAAGGGAAAATGACAAAGGCCTCATTTCTTGGTGTTGGACACCGTACTAAAGATTTATTGAAGCCAGTAGACAGTGATGTGTGTGGTCCATTAAATCATGTCGTTTAGGATGGTTCAATATACTTTGTGACTTTCAATAATGATAAGTCAAGATATGGATATGTCTATATGATGAGACATAAATTGAAAACATTTGAAAAGTTCAAAATATTTTGAAACGAAGTTGAAAAACAAACCGAGAAATTCATCAAGTGTCTTCATCAGATCGAGGTGGTGAATTCATGAGTGACGAATTCAGATGATATTTAAGGGAGAATGAGATTCTCGCCTAATATAGCCCACTATGAACTCCTCAATATAATGGTGTGTATGAGCAGAGAAATCATACTTTATTGGATATTGTGTGATCTATAATGAACTATACAGATCTTTCATATTACCTTTGGGGTTATGCTTTACTTACTGCTGCCCACATACTTAACAGAGTTCCATCAAAAGTTATTTCTACGACCTCATATCAGATATGGTACAGTAGAAATCAAAGTTTTAGATATTTAAATATTTAGAGTTGTCCCGCGTACGTTAGAGTTGCGCATCAGGATAAACTAGCACCCACGGGGTATAAATACAAGTTCATAAGATATCCTGAAAATTCTTTGGGATATCAATTCTATGATTCTGAGCAATGAAATGTATTTGTAGCTCGTTTTGCCACTTTTCTTGAAAATGAATTTTCAAGAGAAAGTGAGAATTGTAGAAAGATTGAACTCGATAAGTTTGATCCCAACATTAATGAACCTGAGATGGAACCATAGATCCAATTAGGTGAAGGATATACAACACAGACGTAGGTTGAATAGAATATCAATGACTTATAAGAGACTGTTTTTAACATCTGATGTGAGCCTTGATGTCATCCTCTTAGAGCAAATGAATGTGACTACAAATAAATAGGCGATATTGGATATTGATTCAAGAAAATGGCAAGAAGCCATAAAATCCGAAATGGATTCTATATATGACAATTAAGTCTGGGACTTGGTTGAACTTCCCAAAGGAGTTGAACCTATTGATTGTAAATGGGTTTATAAAAGGAAGCGAGAGCCCGATAGAAAGGTGAAAATCTTTAAGGCCTAACTGGTAGCGAAAGGTTACACTCAACGTCTTGGGATTGACTATGAGGAAACTTTTTCACCAGTAGCTATGCTAAAATGATTTGGGATTCTTTTAGATATTGTTGCATATCACAATTATGAAATATGGCAAATGGATATGAAAATATTTTTCCCAAATGGATTCCTCGATAAGGATATTTTTATAGAACAACCAGAAGTTTTCATATCCAGTGAGATTTCAAACTTGATTTGTAAGCTCAAGAAGTCTATTTATGGACTTAAACAAGCATCCCGAAGCTGGAATCGTCGTTTTGATGAGATAATTAGATTATATGGATCCATCAAGAATGAGAAAGAACCATGTGTTTTTAAGAAAATGAGTATGAGTGTGATAGTATTCCTTGTTTTGTATGTAGACGATATCCTTATCATTAGGAATGATATATGATTGATGCAAAGTGTGAAAATCTACAAGAACTTTTCCATGAAATACATGGGTGAAGCTTCCTATATAATGGGTTTAAAGCTCTACCAGGATATAGTAAGGATGTTTATAGGGTTGTCGCAATCCACGTACATAGATAAAATGTTAGAAAAGTATGGTTTTACCAACTGCAAGGCAGTAAATGTACATTTCCGATACGACATACATATTTCGAAGAAAATGACACCTCAGACTGAGGAAGAGATAGTTTGATTGTCTAACTTGCCATATGCTTTTTGTATTGGAAGCATTATGTATGTTATGTTATTTACAAGACCTGATATTAGTTTTGGCATTAGTGTTACTAGCCGATATCAAACTGATCCAGGTAATAATTATTGGATAGTCGTGAAACATATCCTGAAATACTTTAAGGGTACTAAAGATAAGTTTCTAATATATGGGAAATATGAGCTACAAGTTAAAGGTCATATGGACTCCGACTCCCAATGAGATCCTGATGATAAAAAGTCTACATCTGGCGAGCGATGTTCAAAGAAAATCTCAACAGCTGATTCCACCACTGAGGTGAAATTTATAGCGGCTTCGGAAGCTATTAAAGAAGTTATTTGGATTATAAATTTTATCACAGAATTTGACATTGTGCCTAGTATTGCGGGTCTGATCCCACTATACTATGATAATAATGGAGCCATTACGCAGGCTAAGGAGCTGAGAGCGTATTCTAAGTCTAAACGTTGAAATGAAATATAATGTGATTAGAGAGATTATTTAACGAAAAGACATAGTGGTCTTGAAGGTTCAAGGATAAGACAACATAACAGACCCGCTTACTAAAGTCTTACCTCCTAAGTTATTCGATAAACATGTGGATGAGATGAGACTTCGGTACCATCCAGATTGGTACTAAGCAAGTGGGAGTTTGTTGGAGTTGGTGCTTAGAGCTCCAATCTGAATAATATATTGTACATTATATTTTATTATTTATTAATAAAATAAATACATTTTAATTTCAACCTTGTTAATGGTAATTTATATCATTATGCATATCAGTTTGATATATAAATATGATGAGAATAACATCAACCTTAGAATAGTCATGTAGTAATACTGGACACTGGGTTGTCCGACATTGAGATATTATTATAATTAAAAACTATTTTTAAAGTAAATATTCATAGTCGTTGGTTTTGGAATAGGTCGAATTCATATAACCTAAAAGACTAGCACATGTCGTATATTGCAATTGGAGTTCTCATGGTTTAACTCGAAGTACTAAGAGCAAGGTAAGCTCGTATAGACATGTGGGTACTCGTTGGAGCGAATACTGAATGACTCACAGGTGATTCCTAATAGTTGGAAGTAAACACCACCGTCAATAGGAATCTTTTCGGGTCGAGTAACATATTTGATCCTTTAACTATAGGATAACATTGATTTTGTGTGTGATCCTCCATACTTTCATGCCATATATGTCAGAGATCTGTCATGGTCTGACCGCTAGATGTTCCTTGGGTGTACACTGATGCACTCGTTAATCAAGTGTGTATCAAATTAGGATATGTCGGCCCGTATGTGTACCATAAGGGGTTTAGGTATCCATGTGAGTAAGTTACGATTATTAAGACGTTGGCCAAAGCTGATCCCTTAGGGTTGATTGCATATATCAGAAATGGTGTTCTGATTATTTGTAAAGAATCGTTGACATGACGATAATATGAGATGTGCGTCTCGGAAGCTTGACGAAGTAATCTATGTTTCCTAAGCACAAGTCAGATAGCCTATGACGGAGGGATTGTTATTTCATATGTGATGACCTCGACTATTATAGTTCAGAAAGGTCGTTTGTGTTCTTCACGAATTTAGAGGTGGCCGAATTGCGTACATATAAACTAGGCCTATATGACGAACGTGTCTGGACTTAGAGAGTCCCACAAAATGAAGTATACTCGTTGAACACTTGGGTAGCTGATGATGTTTGATAATAAATAATATTTGATATTATAATTATCAATCAAAGTAATTAAATGTTATTGGATAACATTGATTATTTATTTTCCCTCAAGTGGATTAATCCAGAAATTAATTTCTTAAATATCTCTACCATTTGAGGATATTTTGGTAATTACAAAATACGTAATAATAGGTGTATTTGGCTTGATTTAATTGGATTAAATCAAATTGATAGACAAATGTGGTTAGTCACACCTAATTATGTATATTTGGATAAATTGGATTAAACCCACCTAAAAGTTGATTAAAACTTATATTAATTAAAAGTTTCACAAGCTTCATTATCAAAGTCAAGCTTAAGCAAGTTTTTAAACAAGCAAGCATTAAGGTAAAACATAAGAAAAATTAGCCAAAAGAATTATTTAGAGAAGCTTTGGAAGTTCTCTATATTTTTCAACAAAGAGGAGAAGAGTAGATCTTTGGTTTAAGCTTACTAGGTAAGTTTAATCTTATTCTAATAAGTTATGTTTTTGTATTTGATAGATACTAACATAGCTTGAAGTTGAAATTAGGCTAATAAATTTGTGTATGGATGTTTTGGAAGCATAAACACAATATGTTTGTAATTGGTTCAAATATGTTCATGTTGAACATGGAATATAAAATTAGTGTTTGGAACTCTAGATGATAGCTTGGAGCTATGACTACCATTCTAGAATCATTTGACCACATTTGAGTGACGTGGAATTGTTCACGAGTCACTTCATTGTGATATTCTTATTTGGTTTGTATTTTTAGATTTAAAATTTATACATGTGCGTATTTTGAATATATTTATGTTTTATTAAAAATATTTGATATTTTGAAAATATGATTTTTATTCTATAACATGTGTTGATGTTGGTTTTTATATTAAATTTAATTTTAGGTATTTGGAAGTATTTTTTAAAATATTAAAAAAAATAGAGTGAAAAACTCACATTTTAGCTCTCTGGAATTTTCATTCCAGAAAGAGCTGAAATAATAAGCTTTTTGAGCTTGCTACAGTGCGTGCGCACTGCAGCCTGCGTGCACTGACATGCGCGCTGAAATTTGTTTTATCCTGATTTTGAGCTTATAGGCTCCGTTTTGGCCCCGATTTTTTTTCCTATGCACTCATAATGAAATATAGTATTCCATTAAATTATTTAAAAATATACTCATGCTTGATATCTACGGGTTAGACCCACTTCCGCTATGCGGGGCACCGATCCGACCTGAGGGATTCCACAACTTCCCCGACAGTGGGTTTTATACCGAGCACCCCTCCTCCGGCTGGTAGAAGGCTTGGTAGTTATTGACTGACCTCTTATTTTCTTTATTTATTATTTTTACTGCCCTCCACTTTTTATCTGACGCGATCATGATTTCTTACTTTATAACTTGTTTCATTTCTTATGCAGTGATGGCGAAAAAAGGATCAACCTATTCTATGTGGCTAGTTCCAACAAACGCCAAGCTTCGGGCGGGCCAAGTACTCCACGTCCCCGAGTAACTACCCCACTACCACCACCATCATCAAAGCAACATATTTCAACAACACTATCACCACCCTCGAGGCAACATCAAAGAAAGGACCACACCAGGTCGGTGGTGAGAGGAAAACAAAAAAATCTCGCGGGAAGGCCATGATGGCACCCGCTCGACAAGAGGCTGACTTTCCTGACACTCTGGGGGTAGACGACCAGATAAAAAATATGAGGCCCAAGACGGGTAACCTAATCCCGGTCATCGGTCACTTTCGAGGATGCCATTTCTTTTGAAATCTTCTCCATTGGGGAGGTTATTACCTAAATAGGTAACTTCCTACGAAAGGTAAAGAATCTTCAACCTGATCCCTTCAAATATCAATTGTTATTATGTACTGACTCGATCCTTTCTTTGTTAGATTTCCTATCGGATGTCCACAAATAGGACGTACTGACCAGCATGGTGGAAGAGAGGGGTCAAGCTTAGAGATTGCAAACTGAGCTGACCAAGAATAATCAGCAATCGAGTCGATCCATCGGGCCAATAATGTCACAAAAATGAGAGGAAATATGTTAAGGTTGTCGGTTCTTCCCGAGCATTTGCACTGAAGAAAAAATTGGCACTGACAGCTCTGGCTAAGGAGAGCTGAACTTGGCAAAGACCTAGTTAGCCTTAATCAAATTTGAGCTGACCTTCTTCAAGCCCAGACCGCTGAGCGCAATGATGTTAGACAATTATGACTCATAACATCACTATTTGTATAGATCATGGTGTTGTTGTACAAATTAACTATGTGACAAAGGAAATTGCTCTTTTATCATTTGTAATTAGATTACCAAGATGTATAAATGATAGAAGGTCCTTATGATTAGTTCCGGATTGAGATGATATGAGACAGTATCAATCCACGAAGGTTTAATCATTAAATATCCCTAGTCGTAGTATTATCGAGAATGGACATCGATAATGCGGAATAGACTAGTATTACACTTGTGCGCGTTGTGGGAGTATAACGGCATAGTTCTCATATATTTGGATATTGGATACTCATGCAAGTGTAATAGGAGGTTGTGTTTACCGATGGTACGGAAACAGCTTCGCTCTGGATAGACCCCTCAGAATTCCATTGGTAGTATGACTATGTGTCTATGGAAGTCTGAATCAGGGTAGGTGTATTTGGTCTTAACCTGAGACTTGCACCGCTAATACTTGCGACAATCAATATACTTTGGTTTTGGTTGTCTAGGGCTTTAACAGGTTCTGTGTATGCCTCTTCTGGGTATATTGAGAATCATAGTGTATTGGGTGTGATGTCAAGATGAAAGTATCACTCCAGTCATAGTGGAGATGATGATCACGTAGGATACGGAACTGGTGCTCTTTTATGCTACAGCTATCAGGATATTATGACTAGGTCATGTTTATCCGATTATAGAGACTAGTTACCAGAGATCTGATATGTGCTTCGTACGGGGCAGACACAATTCCAGCCCCAGGCCTAGCACGTGACATCCGATACTGGATCGCTATACGTAATACTACGTATACTACGCCTGATATAGATTACATATTCCTTTAAGAATATTTCTGAAGAATTGGGTAGGCACGGTATTTTGTTAGAAGCCAACCATGTCTTGTAAATCGGTAAAAGCGTAGTACTAGGAACGTATGTGTTCGGATAGTCCGACGACCGGATTTACTACCAACATATCAGGGGATCTCATGGGTCACTTCGCGAAGATTCACCGATGACGTATGACTCGCACATTATTAATCTGGGATTAATTATAAGAGAGAGAAAATTAATCTGGGATTAATTACAGAGATATTTTATCTGAGATAAAATATTAATTAAAGAGAGAGAGAACGATTAATTTGGAATTAATCGATAAATTAATATATTCGATATATTAAACGAAATTAGATTTCGACGCGGAATTAAAATTAGATTTTAATTCGGGCAAACGAGTTAATTTAGAATTAATTCGTTAGCGACGTGAATAGTAATTTTACTAGGCATAATTATTTAATTAAATTTGATTTAATTACGTCGCAACGGAAAATTCGTTAATTTGGAATTAGCGAACCCGAGCCTGGGAGTGTTTGCGGGCCCACTCGCATTTCGAATCAAGTGGGGCCCACATGTCACATCAAGCGTCAAATCGCTAGTCAACTTTATCACTTTAATGTGATGGAAGTTGTTGGTTGATGCTTGAGTGTGAAACACTCCAAAGTGATGGCATGAATGACTAATACCATTTATTTATTTTTGGTATATCATTTAATTGATTTTGGAAATCAAAAACCAACACATCTTATTCCTCTATTCTCTCTCCCTCACGGCTTGGAAGCCAAATTTCTCTCTTATTTTCTCTCATTGACGAGAGATACAAGAAGCTTAGGAAATGTTTGTGGCAAATTTTTCTTGGTGCTAGCACACTAAAGAGTCATCCAAATGTGATAGGGAAACAAACCCTTGAGCATGGAATCACCATTTGCAAAGCTTGGAGCTTGGAGCACAATAACAAGCCAAAGCCGAGAGCTTCCATGGAGGATGAAAAGTTTTGTGTTAGACGCATCGCAAATCCGATCATTGTAAGTATGATTCTACCATACTTCTTTATTGTTTTTACATATTTTCATTGCTTGAATGATCTTGGGACTATAGTAGAAACCCAACAAATGAGACAACACAGATCAATGGCCTTATTGAAAGTCTAGAGGGATCGGTAGACCTTATTGCCGAGAATTTCCTTAGGCTTGACCTGAACGATCTCCATCGAGGAGAATAAGCTTTTGAAAAAGACCCCGAGGATAAGGTTCCTGAGGAAGTGGCCCTAATTGCACTAGACTACTCATCTAATATTGTGCCTCCTCCCCCTGAGGATGCCCCTCTACAGCCCCCGACTGGCAACACTCATGTTCATACTCCAAATCTTGTTCCTGCCTGCTCAAGATACACTCAGCCCCTCCACTCATGTAATTGATACCCCATCGGTTGAAAATCTCGATGTAGAAAATATTTTAACCAATCTTACAGTTGAATGGGTAAAAACTTTTATTTTCTGTGCACTTGTATTATCTTGCACACCCAGATGCACACAGCGAGCAAAGTCCTGATCTAGGACAACAATTATTCAACACTTAGAATAATTTTTAACTTATAATCTCCAATTTGATAATAACCTTGATCAGGCTATAAGATCAACTCCAATAATCCAACCCACTGAGGACCATTCCTCATCCACCATGGGCATTATAACCCGGCCATATCAATAAGACAATTTGATACCCTTCCACTTATAAGAAAGGTAAACTGACCCGAACACATGAATATTGTTAGGGTTGGCACTCAGAGTGCCAATCCAGGTCGTATTTATGTCTGATTCATGAATACAAACAATTCATTTTTCCATAATATTATTTACTTAATGGTTGCACCTCTTATTTTTATATACGTATTCGATCTAATTATGATTAGATTGAAACTAAATCTGATTTAGTGATACGTATATATTAGAAAAAGATCCCAGGATTTACAATGTAGTACGCAATTATAACGTAGTTTGTAATTGACATTGGGAAGCATTACTATAAGTTGTATATTCTCAAACAAAATTCCTGGTCAAGATTTACTGACACGGGTCGGTTAGTAAAATCCGTTGAGACTAGTACATGTCGTATATCGAGACTTGGTCTAATTATTTATCATAATGAACCATGAGTCTTGGGAGACTCGTATAGACGTGTAGGTATTTATTTGATAAACACTGAACGACTCACTGAATATTTCCTAATAGATGGTACACCAATGTCAACGAAAATCTTCTCGAGTCGAGTAGCATAGTGGTCCTTCGACTTGAGATACCACTGTGGATATATGAGACATCCTCCACACTTTGATGGAAGTCACGTCACCGATCTATTTAGATCAGACCTCCGTTTGCTCGTTAGGTGTAGACTGATGCTCATGATATCCTGTGAGTATCAGATAGAATCTTTCAGTCCTGTGTACAGGGCATATGTATCTTGAATGTGTTTGTTATCTAGTAAATCCATGGCTATGGTATACTTCGGAAGCGAGTTTTTCAAGTGTTATGTAGAGATCGTAAATTTGAAAGTCGACTATATTATACCTTAGGGATTTGACATTCCTAACTATATCCCCAGTATAATATTGATAGCTTGTGACAGGGAGATTATACCTGTGATATAGATAAGAACGTCAAATCCTTATGGTATAATATAGTCTACTTTCAAATTTACGATATCTAAATAACACTCGGAACTCACTTCCGAAGTTATACCACGGCCATGGATTTACTAGATCGCAAACACGTGTAGGATACCTATGCCATGTACACAGGACTGGCGGATTCTATCTTGATACGCACTAGATATCATGAGCATCAGTCCACACCCAAAGAACAGGTGGATGTATGATCTAAATATATTGGTGACGTGACTGCCATCAAAGTGTGGAGGATAACTCATATATCCACTGTGGTATCTCAATTCGAAGGACCACTATGCTCGCTCAACTCGAGAAGATTCCTATTGACGTTGGTGTACCATCTATTAGGAAATCTTCAGTAAGTCGTTCAATGTTTATCAAATAAATACCTACATGTCTATACGAGTCTCCCGAGACTCATGGTTCATTGGGATAAACCATCGGATCAAGTCACGATATACGAAATGTACTGGTCTCAGCGGATTTTACTAACCGACCCGTGTTAGTAAATCTTGACCATGAACTTTATTTAAGGGTATACAAATTATATTGATGATTCTCAATGTCAATTACAAACTGCGTTATAACTGCGCTCTACATTGTAAATCCTAGGGTCTTTGTCTAATATACACATATCACTAAATCAGATTTAGTTTCAATCTAATCATAATTAGATATCTAATCGTAATTAGATCGAATATGTATATAAAATACAAGAGGTGCTACCATTAAATAAGTAATATTATGGAAAAATGAATTGTTCGTATTCATGAATCAGACATAAATATGATCCAGATTGGCACTCCGAGCACCAACCCTAACAAAAAAGACTCTTAGACATCTTCCATATAAATCTAATAGGATGTCAGAATCATTTGCAAAGTATTTGATACTTAATGGTTCTGTTGTTTTCTTATCGAAGAAAATTATCCTATAACTTATAGGGGGAGCGATATTTGATATCGATTATGGAAGTTAGCATTAAACCATAGATCTAAGATTGTTAATAGCTTAATACGATTAAGTTTGGAACTTGATTAAGCTTTTGTTATAAATCGTTTATAAAATGTACAAATGTTTTATGCAGCAAAAGTAAAGTGAGCTTATTAAAGGTTTGACCTTTATAGTATGACAATAAGAAAGATTATACTTAGCAATCAGCAATCTATTGTAGATTCTGAGGAAACTTGTTTCTAGTCACACTAATTGAACTATTAAGGATCTGTTGGTTAATGTCGATATTAAACTATTTATTTTAGCTAGGAATACAAAGTGGCGTTCCTGAATGGTTTCTTCGAAGAAGAGATCCATTGTGATTTCTTTGCTTGAAGAGTCCGTTATAGAATGGCCCTGCAGTTTGTATTCTGTTAATATCACAGTTTGATATACCAGCTTTAGAGCCTATTGTAGACTCAGATGAGCTTTCCGAAAATATGTGTTCTCTAATTTTGATATTAGTCAGATTGTCTGATTTTATCAAAGCATATAGAATACATATGTGATAGTAGAGTTAGTGGGAGCGTACATATTTCTTTCTAGTATTGTATATCCTAACGACATTATCATTATTAATGTAATAATGAGATGTTTGTAAGGTAAAAGATTTACCTAAGTCTTCTTTTCTCCATGAAAGCAGTAAGAGTAGTCTTTGTTATATTCGATATAAAACAAAAGACTTGTGAGATACTCACATTAGTTGTGCATTAGATATGATCTAATAAAGGACACAATAAGACTATCTGTGTGACAGTTAGTATAACTGTTTGACAGTTAGTGTGTCCCTTGTATATAGTATTTATCTTTCGTAAATGATGATTCCTTTATCGAAAGAGATATTGATTAGAATGTCTAGTCAATCTTATGCATCATAGGATGATGACATAATGAATACTATATTATGTACGATTAAATATATCAATTTAATCATAATTTTTACGAGCTATTTTGATACCCTGTAGACCATATGATGGGTCTTAAAATATATTCTTTGTTATCTTTGAGATATTAAGAACGAGTTTCTTATTCATGAAGAATATAATCTGCAACCATTAGTTTCAGGTTACTTTTGAGTCTAATTATGACATTAGAGGGTTTATGTCATATAGAGTCAGAAAAAATACAGTGATAGTGTCATGGTCGATTCTATTGTATTAGTGGAATTAGTTGTAACTTATGAAGTATTGACTTATGAAGTTGCGTAGTGACCTTATAGATTAGAAGTTTTGATATTAGTGTTGTGTTTGCGGTTGTCTCACAGTATTTGGACTTGATCTCTAAATACATAGACAATTCAGTAGCTATATCATAATATTGATGTCGTATCTGAGTCATATTGATGTATAACTTAGGTTATAGATAATATGAATGATGATGGCTAAGGGAAACGATTGAGTTTGTAAGACAAACTCAATATGTTATAGCAGACCTACTTGTTATTGCCTACCTCTTGAGTGCTAGGTGAACTCTTGAGGGCCATGCGTATGCGATATATATTGACATGTTTATATGATAATATGGATTGGCACTAGAGCAAGTGGGAGAAATTGTTAGGTTCGGTGCTCAGAGTGCCAATCCGGATCGAATTTATGTCTGATTCATAAATACGAACAATTCATTTTTCCATAATATTACTTACTTAATAGTTGCACCTCTTGTTTTTATATATGTATTCGATTTAATTATGATTAGATTGAAACTAAATCTGATTTAGTGATACATATATATTAGACAAAGGCAACATGATTTACAACGTAGTGCGCAGTTACAACGTAGTTTGTAATTGACATTGGAAAGCGTCACTATAAGTTGTATATTCTAAAATAAAGTTACTGGTCAAGATTTACTGACACGGTCGGTTAGTAAAACCCGCTGAGACCAGTACATGTCGTACATCGAGACTTGGTCTAATTGTTTATCCCAATGAATCATGAGTCTTGGGAGACTCGTATAGACGTGTAGGTGTTTATTTGATAAACACTTAACGACTCACCGAAGATTTCCTTATAGATGGTACACCAACGTCAATAAGAATCTTCTCGAGTCGAGATGCATAGTGGTCATTCGACTTGAGATACCACTGTGGATATATGAGACATCCTCCATACTTTGATGGCAGTCATGTCACCGATCTATTTAGATCAGATCTCTGCCTGCTTGTTGGGTGTAGACTGATGCTCATGATATCCTGTGAGTATCAGATAGAATCCGTTAGTTCTGTGTACAGGGCATATGTATCTTGAACGTGTTTTTTATCAGGTAAATCCATAGTCGTGGTATATTTCGGAAGCGAGTTCCAAGTGTTATTTAGAGATTATAAATTTGAAAGTTGACTATATTATACCTTAGGGATTTGACGTTCCTATCTATATCCTCTATATAATATTGATAGCCTGTGACGGGGGGATTTTACGTATGCAATGACCTTGACTTGCATAGTTTAGCGAGATTATACATGGTCGTCATAATTCATGAGTGGGAGAATTATGAACATAAAATTGGATTTCGTGACGGATAAATCTAAACTTAGAGAGTCCCACAATATGAAGTGTACACGTTGAGCACTTGGGCAACACGTTATGAATAATACAGATTATTCATAATACTTCATCGGATTAAATAAGTTAATTCGAATCGTTTAAACGGTTAAAAGAAAATACATGCACTAGGGGATTTTGGTAAATTAATTATTAATATGTATTTGTATTTGTATTTGATACAAAATTTGATTAGATACATATTAATTGTTTAATGAGATTTTGACAAATGCCATTGATATATGTATTTTTTTATTTAGTGTAAATAAAAATACATATATATACTAATAATTGTATTAATTAATTATTTATATATTTAAATATTAAATATTTAGATAATTAAATAATATATATATTACATGATTGTTAAGTAATATGTTTCATTATTATTGGTTACTAGTAATATTAAACCTTAAGGTTGAAGTATTCAATTTGATTTTGTCTACTTTAAACTTAATATATAATTAGATTAAATAATAATTCATTTGTAGTAATTGTTATTACATATGTTTTATTATCATTGGTAACAAGTAGCATGATTTTTTATTCTTTAAATGTGATTAAATAAATTAAAATTACCATATTGCCCTTAATTTTGTCAAAGCCTTGCATTTAAAGTGAGAAAATTTTGTTTCCTCATTCATAAGCTCCCTTGGTCGAAATATACCTCCATGAAAGCTCCCAAAATATTTTTTGAAGAAACTTGAGAGAAATAGATGAAATCAAGAAGAAAGCTTAAGGAAATTAGGAGATTTTGAGGTAATCTTCAATATTCTTAATATTAGAAAGTTTGTTTCTTGTTCTTGAATATTTAGAATAGATCTGGGGTTTCTTTATTTCTTGGTTTTTGGGGCTTTTTGATTTGGAGGATGGATTTGGAGGCTAGATGCATGTGTGAAGTTAGATTGAATAATATTAGTGTAATATTAGTTCCAATTTTATCATTTGATGACTTGTTACCATTCTAGAATGTTATGACCACTCTTGTAACTCCTAGAATTGTTCTTGATTTCTTCATAGGTGGTGGCTTTGATTGGTGTAAATATTAATATGATTAATGTTGAGAAAATTGGATTTAAAGCATGAAAAATGATATATTTGGCACCCAGATCAGATCTGAAAATTTTGAAATTTTGGTGATGAAAAATATGCTATTTAAATGTATTGGATGTGTATCGGGCATTGGAATAATTGTCGTAAATTATTTCGGAGTGAAAATAGCGAAAACGGTAAAAAACAACGTTAACGGGTGAGTTTTGGGCTTATCGGGTGACGAGTGTCCAAACAGCAAATTGGTCACTATTTGGGAAGTCCATGAACTGCCCAAGTACTATTGGGGCTAATCTGGGCAACTCCCATGTGTATTGGTTGGTCGGTTCGGGCAAAAACGTGTTTTATGTCATTTTACGGAAAAACATTTTCGTAAAAACTTTGTGATGTTTTCTAAACTATTTATATTGTTATTTGATAACAAATATAATATGTTTAGGTGAAATATGAATGAATTATTGATATTGAATATTGAATAATTTATTTGGTAAGTTTAAAAGTTTTAAAAGTTACGATTTCGCTTGAACTGCGCTTCCGCCCGCGCCTTTGAGAAATCCCCAACAAACACATCAACAAACCATTTTATGAAAAAGGAATACAACTCAATCACTGTCTATGATTGCCCCAATCCATTCAAATTACTTAAGACCGACCTGAGCTGGGATTGCTTGGTACTTAGCCAGAATCTGGAAGTAGAAACCCACCATCACCAATGGATATAACCGCCCAGCCCACTTAATCATCTTTAGGCCGACCTGAGTCGGTGCTGACTAGCACTTAGCTAAAAATCAACTTAAAGAAGCTTATCTTTCTTATGGTTATAACCAATAAACCTGATCTGTCCATTCCCCTCAAAACCGACCTGATTCGATGGTGCTTGATGTACAGCCTAATTCCTCTTCCATTCTATTACATCATACCGAGGGATCGAAGCCCTCCTAATTCTACTAATCAGAGCAGTAAGGCATCAAGGGAGAAAATCCAATCCCGAGCCATTCAACATTCATAGTCATGAGGGAATACACCATCATCATGCCATTACCATCATAAGGCCTCGGGGAAATCATCTGACCCTGAGTCATTCAATTGTAACGGCATTGGTGGAAAACAACCAACCTCAAGCCATCTCAACACTTGGCCATGAGGGAGCACCCTCTGCTCGTGCCACTGCCACAATAAGGCCTTGGGGGAAATCATCTGACCCCGGGCCATTCAGTCGCAAAGGACTTAGGGAAAACATTCAACCCCATGACATCTCAACACTTGGCCACAAGAGAACACTCTATCCTCATGCCATTA